>PNEQ01097976.1:0-14981 GCA_003012365.1 Medauroidea extradentata
AGACAGCCACGCTGAAACAGGCACTTGAAAGCTTTCTATAGTTTTATAATGTTTACAAAAGACAGCCATGCTGAACAGGCACTTAAAAACTTTATATAGTTTTAATTTTAAAACACAGTAAGAAGGAAACAAACAATTAACACTAAGTTCAGTCATACGTACATTCATACAAGCATTCATTCAATATGTCAACTTTGAACTACCTCGCAAGGAACGGCAATTTCAGTTTGGTCATTCGTATAATTAATCCTTAAGAATCTAATCATTAGTGAGTGACAGGCTGCGTAAATTTATATGCCCAATAAAGGAGCTGTTTTATAAGATGAATCGCAGTCAATATAAGGCCGGGTTCAAACCCAACCTAAAAAAATTATTCTGTCCAAGAACAGTAAAACAATTTTTCTGTCTAAAATCAGTTAACATATTCAGATCAAATATATTCTGTCCAAGAACAGTAAACAGATTTAGATCAAATATATTTTGTCTAACAACAGTAAAAAGATTTAGATCAAATATATTCTAAGAACAGTAAAAAGATTCAGATAAAATATATTCTATCTAAGAACATGAAAAAGATTCAACCCAACTAAAAAATAATTAATAAATTAAAAAACAACCCAACCCAAAATTTGTATTATCTGTAAGCCTAAAATAAATATAAATTTTGTTATTTAAAAGGTAGTTGAAACTGGGTAGTTGAAAGCATAGCAATGTTTTAATTTTACCTATAGCTAATGAAGGAGTGAAAAATTGTGGTCCTGGAAAGCAATTTAATTCAATTAAATTCGAAGAAAAACGTTATATTTAATTAATATTTTGCTCACGATTTACTAATTACTACTCCAGTTTAAAATAAACAATTTTTCTAAATTATTGTAAATAAAAATATTAATTTTCTTTAAATTTAATTTGCGGGTATTCACGATTCTACGATATATTTTTTTAATGGAGGGTCTCAAAACAGGACCCTTTAGAAATTTACTAATCCGAAGGTGTCTCTCAGAAAGATCCCTTCTTCCAAATTCCCAGCGCCATACTATTTTTATTAATGTATCCACGATTCTGCGATTTGTGACAATTTTTAGTAGTTGTCCTGGAAATTTTATCGTGGAGAAAATTTTCTCGATTGTTCATTATTTTGAGGTATTCTTTAAATATCGCAATTATACAACTTTTAAATTTTCATTTGTAGTAATTAGTACTACTTTAATTTACGGCAACATACTTAAGAAAAAAATTAAACCTTACTGAGAAAAAATTTCTCGATTTTTTATTATTTTGAATAATTATCTAAATATTAAATTTGTATGACACGAAACAAGTCCACTGTGCTCGAACGTACAAATTGACTCTACTTACAAAACATATACGTTAGAGATATCTTCTTCTTAATATTTGAAACAACGCCGCGTGCATGTCTACTGTATATCCAACATTCCCGCTTACTACTGTGGAGAACAAGTCAGAGGTCGACTACATAGTGGTTTATCTTTGCGAGGTCATAAAAGTCGCCCGCTTGTCCCACCCACGTACCTAAGTCTGTGAAGCAGTTGTAATTGTCTTCATTAAGGTCTGAGAGGAGAGTGTCAGCTACAGTTTAATTTAAGTAACAACTTTCGTGCCACACCCGGGAATATGAGGGGAGGGGGAATACCAAGGTCGCCGCCATTTGCATCACAACCGAGAACCGCCTTAAAAAGTTTTCCCCCCTCGGGTGAATTAGCTTTCTCTGTGGCGGTGAGCGCTCGTAGTGGTTGGTTGCACAACCTCGCCCAGCTGGGAGTCATCTCACATGAACTGCGGACGTGCCGCGCGCCATTCGTTCCGCCCGCGCGCAGGGCCCTTCTTTCGTAAGTAGGGGGATGAGAGTGGTTATGGTACAATTCTTCCACATAGTAGGAGGAGTAGGGTGGTTCTGACACACTTCTTCCATGTACAATCACCCCACGCCTCTATGATGTCACGAGTGGAGAAGACCAATTAGAACAGCGGGAGTTTTCTGACTACCCGACTGCAATCAAAATTATTATTTCCTTAGCTGCCAAATATTCTTGCTCACATCACGTCTGCTTTTCAACACCCTAATTTACAACACATAATATTGCCTAAATAATAGCCTATATAATTTTGCGTGATATTTTTGCAAATGTACTGTTTTAAACGTACCTTGCGCTGAATTTATTTTACTGATTGATATATTTTCTGTCGACGCCTGACTTGTTGGGCCAACCGTTTTCTAACGAGTATTTCAGTATGATTGTAAACTTCGCTGGCTCATTAATCCTTCAAAATATTGAGTGAAGAGATTTTCGTCAGTATGTATCAGCGAGGTCTGCAGTGCTGGTGGTGGGAGAGTTATGTGAGGTGTGGATGGGGCAATGATTGAACAGAGTAGCCCGGTTAATGGCAACGCCAGTCTCTGTTCTCATATGCGAAATCAGGGGTTGAACCTGTTGGGAATCAGCTCAGATCGCAGTGATGAGAGAATCCTTCGAGGCATGCCAAACAAGTTGTTAGCGAATGACACAAATAAAACAAAAGTGCTCATGAATGTGCGAAGGGGCTATGTCAGTTTTACGACCTCGTCAGTTGACAGAACATATTTTCGTCTCCCCACTACGCTGGGAGTTATGCGGGGCGGTGACGAATGTTGGATGCTATGGCCAATAGGGTTTCGTCACGCCTCGTGGTAGCCAATGGGAGGAATGATACACAAGCACCAATAGACGGTGCATTTGGTTTATGGACAGGGTAAAGGGACGCCAATAGTAGAGGATAAGAAGTGTAGGGAAGTTCTACGACCTCGCCAGTTGACAGAACATTTTTATTGGAAGTGTGCAGAGTGGTTCGTGGAAGGAGTAAAGGGAAGAGTAGGAAAAATGTTCGGTGAAATGACGATGTCGCATAAGTGAACTTTTCCATATGCGACGGTACTGTAATATTTTGTTTATATTTTAATTTTGTAATTTTTTTTCGTCCTGTTATTTTTAAACATGCTATTTAATTTATGGATGAATTTTTAATTCGTAAACTGTCTTCACCATTACAGGACTGAGGTCAAAGCAAATCTTTTTGTCAAGTATTTATATAAATTTCGAAATTGAAATGCAATGCTTCTAGTAATTAAATGCGAACAAATCTTGACTATCTTAGCTTACTAATAACCATTTTTTAAATATATCTTTAAGACCCCTCCCCCCAAGATTTTAATGTGGTTTTTTGCATGTCTATTATTACTTAATATATTTTTAATGTCCTACTAAAAAATAGTGGACTTTGTTTAAATGAACATTTCCAATGTTGCATACATTATTCATGACTAAGGACCCTGGGCACAGACTAAATAGTCTCACATATGTGAAATGACGTGGTTGTATATTTGATACAGGCGAACTTGGTCGCTTATTGGTTGTCCGAGGTTGTTGATACCAGCCCCGTGTATGTTTGGTTCCTGTATGTTACTGCAGGTTTCCTATTGGCCTGGCTGCCGACTAGCAGGGCAGCCATCTTACTCTGATTGGACGTAGGAAATTCCACTATGTTGCTGTATTCCTAAATATTCTGTGTCCTAGATTTTCACGGAAATATTTTCCAACCAGCTTGTTTTAGTGCTTCGTGTCCTCGTTTGTAGCTGTGCTTTATACTTGAAACATTTAAATAGTTTCCTTACACCCAGAATCAGGCGTAGAATAGTTACTCAATATAAAATTAAATATATTATGTATATTATTTGCTTGTGCTCAGTTAGCTTACAATATATCGCTTTTGGGCGAAAATCGTTTTCTGTACTGAGAAATTATGAGTTTGTGTTTTCGAGTAGTTTTGGAAATTAAAATAGGCCAACTTAATTTGCCATAGTTTTCTGGGCATTATAAATAAGCCTTAAAGATCGTGTAGCAGCGAGGGCAACGTAGAGATAAAGAAAACGTCAGTGGTGGCATACAGGGTAAAGTGACCAATTATCGCCTTAGTATAATCATAAACCACTTTGCTGGCTTTTATAACTGGTAAGTATCTGTACACATAGTACACTAGGTTACCGACAGAGAGCAGACTAGTGTAGTGTCAGCGATATGTGACCAGTAAATCACATATAAGATTACAATTGTAGTGTTTGACATATTTATGTTACTAAAGTTCAAAGCCTTACAATTCACGAAGCAGGGTAGGTTTACCCTATGTAGGTTCAACAGGTACTAAACCCTGCATTATATAACTGAAAATGTAAATCACTATACTTTCTTACGCCAGGACCACCAGGAAGGCAGCCCGCTTAAGTAGTAATTAGTTTGCTATAGGTGTATGTGTTTTTACCATATTTTTCCACGAAATGCACAAAAAAAATTAAACTGTACTTGCGTGCGATATAATTGTTTGCTATTTATAAATCACTGTTTACCAATTCTGACTCCTATAAAATATGTAAATTTGATAATAATTAACTTTTGGAAATATGTGTACTTGTATTGGGTCTTGATAGCTTAACGTAACATTGATCTAGAGAAAATTTTAACTAATTCCCATCTTAACATTAGCTGTTCTGCGGAACATTTGTGTTCAGATATAATAAGGCTCTAAACCCTTAATATTACTGTGCTTGTCACAACCTTATACACGTTCCGGTATTTTTTAAGCGTAACTTACGTTGCTGTGTGTTATTACTAGAGCCAGTGATTTTTGGTGAAAAGAATTCTGCAACAACTTGTTTCAATACCTTACGAGCACACCTGCAGCTCTGGTCCGCAGTTATTGGTATAATATAGTAGGACAGAGGCGTGGCTCATTTGACTGAACCAACCAGAACAATGTTACCGCGACACCACACGTCCATTATTTGTGGGTATAAGGACTCCGAGACGCCGAAAGTTAAAAACTTCCAGTCACTGATCATGAAACAGAGAAACAGGTGTTCACATAAGGCACTGAAACAAAATGTTGCAGAATTCTTTTCACCAAAAATCACTGGCTCTAGTTATTACTAACATTAGTTTATTACATACGTTAGTTTCAAACTACACAAGAGCGTTGCTTAACCTACAGACGGATGCTACACAGTACGCCTGTAAATAAGAGTTGACATGACAAGTGACCACACTAGGACATAGGAGAAGCATATACGCTATGTATACATTGTGTATACTTGACCTGTGTACCTGTAGTAAAACAGTATCAGAAAGAATTTATAGTTTACAAATTCAAACAACATATTGTTGCATATTCAACTTTATTATTTCTACTAGGTTTTACTGATCTGTAATAGTAGTTATATAGTTGATTCCGCAGCGTTAAGTGTTTGGCTGATGTAAAGAAACTTCCGATATTTAAATTTAGACATGTTGTATACAAACGTTAAAACATATGTATAATTATTAATTTGTACAATTAAGATACATGAAAAAGTTACCCGCGGAGAAGCTTTAATTAGTATTCGGACCACAGCAATGTAAATAGTCCAGTTACTGTACAATTATGGTTCGATGTGTCTCACCTTGTAGTAACCCGGGCAGGCTGGTTGTGGGCGTGGTCACGAAGGTCGAGCACTGCAGGTCAGCACCTAGGGCAACGACATGGCGTCCTGCTGGTCACGTGACAGCCCCTCTACGCGTTACGTGCATCTTAAATACTCGCCGTGTGTTGTAAACTTGTCCCTGTTTATCACTTCTACTGGCGGAAGTACGTTGGGGCGTGTTTTAATATCCTCGAGGCTGCAGACATTCCTCTGTCGCCGTGTTTAGTATCTTGCCCCAGATATTCGGCGACCTTTGACACTGCACTTTACGAATATGCTCTGGTGTCTCGTGCTGTAACAATTCGGGATAAAGTGAGCACTCAATAAAGCCCTGCTAAAGTTATATTTTCAACCAATTCGTATCCTTCCGCGTGTAACGGCTGACGCCGGGAAATACCTAACCTCTCTGGACACGTCACTTGATGTTTGCGCGTAAAAGATAAAATTTGTAATTAGTGTGAATCGATACCGTTCGATTAAAAAAGTTTATTAATTACATAAAATACATTTATGACAATTTCGGTTGATTTTGTTTCAGTATTGTTGAATTAAAACAGTAAAATACACGGAACTATATTGCGTAGTTTCGCTACCAACCATACAAGCAGTAAGGGAACTATAGTTAATGTTAAATTATATGCAGTAACGGTTAGTGATATTTTTCAAATGTTATATTTTTAGTGCTCACTTTATCCCGAACGTCCTATACATTCAAATGTGTGTGTGTCTATATATATATATATATATATATATATATACATACATACATATATATACATACATACATATACACATACATGTATACACTAGCTGTCCCTTTGCGGTTTCGCCCGCGTGTACTATGGAAAAGAGTAATTACGTATTAATTGATGGTGTTTCTATATTCTCTGTATATCTTTAAAACAACAAATACAAACAGCTTTATCCAGTCCACTTCGCTGAGCGTACTTTAATTGCAGAACATCTTTGTTTTTAATCCATCTTTGTTTCTCTATAAAATAGCTGCCCGGCTGCGGCTTTGCCCGCGTGAAATTAGGTAATGTAAACAGTAACTCTGGATAAAATATGTGATGAAGGCATTTAACAGATAGCGTAGGCCTACTTAATAACAGTGAACTATAAATTGTCGTAGCTCAGTGTAAAGAGCGCGTGCAATATGCTCGTATGATGCCATAGTAATTCCCATCTCAAAGTCTTGCACGGGATACGAACCCGTAACCCTACCCCTCCCACTCCACAAACTTTATACAATACCTGAGAGAATGATTAAAGACAGGCCATGATAATTCTTTCGTATGTACAGGCTACAGTCCAAAGAGGTTTAATATATGAGTAGGTTGGCAAAAGAAACAACTGTTGAATTATTTTTCCATGAACTTTCTCTTTTATCGGGAGACTGTAACATTTTACTACTTTCACATCCTTAATTTTCGAATTTCGTAAAATCCTGACTTTTATTTGTAGATATTTACATAAGCTACATTCTTATCAAAAAATCATCTCGATATCTCAACGGGTATAAGCGGTGCAGATAATTATTTGAAAACACATTTTATTTTTTTAACAGTTTTCAAGGACGAATTTCGAAAAATCCTGAAATTACATATTTGATATTTACGTAAGATTTATTTTAAAACAAAAATCATTTCAATATGTCCACTGGTTTAGGAGATAAGTGGGATTTATTAAAAACACGCTTTATTTTTAAAAGAGCTTTTAAGGACGAATTTCGAAAAATTTTAATAATACTTTTTAGATATTTACTTAAGCATTATTTTAAAGAAAAAAATCACCTCACTACCTGAAATGGTTTGGGAGAAATCACGGATTAATGAAAAACTAATTTTACGGCTTTTCACCCCCTAAATTTTCGAAATTCACAAATATGCATTTCTTTGCGCAATAATTTGAAGTTTAAAAAAATTATGATAGCTTTCCCGGTTATTTAGATATCATGGATTCTTTGAAAACACATTTCACGCCCTTAATTATCGAATTTCAAAAAAATCCATTCTTAGTGAGTGCCTACGGGCCAAGGGAAAACTTCACTCAAAATTGTATGGTTCTAGGTCCAGCGGTTTGGGCTGTGCGTTGATGAGCGAGTGAGTCTTAAAAATAGTTCTGTTAAAAAAAATAGTTGTGTAATTGTTCTTGCAGGTTAAAAACTTATAAAACAGAACCAACTTGCCAGTTTGTCCCTATCTAGCGATATAGCACAATTTATAACTAAATCCAACCAAACTCATTCTTACCGAACTCGCTCAAAGAAGGAAACTTGAATTGCAGTATTTTTTAAGCTGCACTGAAGCAATTTTGTCGACACAGCAGGAGTTCCGGAATCGCGAAAAATTCACGGAAAAATAAACGTGAATTTCTTCATTTCCCTCCCTGTTTCGGATGCCTCATCTGGCAATATATTCTTTGACAATATTTTAAAATAAAAATAGCAGCGTTATGAATGGTGGAAACCTGCTGTGTCGTCTTCGACTGCCTCTCCCAATACATACCACTTGAAGAAGAGATTTTATCTCCGTAGCTGTCGAGCCAAGATGCTGCACAGCGTTTATCGGAGGCAATAATTTATTGTCGTGATTCAGGATGTGTTTTTTGGCACTCAAATTATACACGCTGTTTTTTTTCTCACCACGGCTAAAGCGCAATGCTTTATTTTTTGCACATTTTGCTGATGACTAGTGAGTGGCTTCTCGCCAAGTTAGGCGAGAGACAAAACGTTACTAGATGGTCCAGAGTGCTGGCGCGTAATTGGCTGATACAGGGCGTTCGTAACTGCTCCTGCGCAGATCGTTAACCATTCAGTAGAGATAATTGACAAGTATGACTGTGAGGGGAATTGAAAACGCTGTGTCATTTACTTTTTACGTCGTAGTTCGCTGTGCCTGCTCTGCTGATTGGCTGCACGGCTTCCTTAAACAGTGCGCTTCTGAGAGCTTGACACATTTGTTGTTCGTAGACGTCTTCTGATTGGTTATCTCACTGAAATATAGTACTTAGTACTTATAGTACCTTAGGCTTCTGTTTGGTTGTTTGCGATTTAAAACAAGAAATTATTGGCATTCGTTATTTTAATAGTGAGTAAAAACGCTGCTACGCAGTTCCTACGTGAAGTATTTAACTTGATGTTATGAGAGGCCAAGAATAACATGTAGACAGAAGAAACTCGCAATTTATACCACTAATAATTATCAACACAGTTAAAGTAAATAAAGTTGTTTTTGGTTGACTTAATTTATCATTAACAGTACATTTATAAATTTTTATTCAAAAAATAAAGTTAAAATAAGTAAATTTCCTTCAAGGGGAACATTTTGAAGGTCAGATCTAAAAGACTCTTTTCAAAGTAAACTTTTTGTTTAGTCAGTTGCTAAATAGCCTACTGTAGCATATAAATTACCAAATAGGTGCAAATAAGAAATACCTTTTTTTATAAACTTACAAGTAGAAAGTATCACTTGAAAATAGTTTTTAACCGTACTGTACATAACTGGCGCAGTCATTTTTTCTTAATCGACATTCATGCATAAGTCTGACATGTTAAGCTTCTCTCGTGAGTAAATTTTAAAAAAATATACGAGATTTTTTTCCTTGTATTTTCTCCAGGAATTTGTGTATCTTGTCCACAAAATCTGCGTCATAAATATGTCAGTTATTTTCTTTAAGTAGAGAAACCAGTTTACGCGTTTCTTTATTAAGCCATTCAAATTCAACGAAGTATCGTGTCTCCGACGCTTGCTATCATTTGTTTCGGTTCGCACTTAAAATGTCGTAAATTAAACATTTTCTCGGCGAATATTTTAAATAAGCTGGGAAACATTATGCATTCATAATTTCCACGCCGAGGAATCTTGCTCGCGTCTCTGTCAACAGCTGATGTTAAGTTGTTGGTTTCTTCTGCTTGCGACGAAGACGGCAGAGATCCCTCATAATTAATTAGCTTATCAAATCACGTTTTGGCAAAATGGTATTCAATGTTTTGTCCACGTTTCTTGTATTTAGCAGTGACCAGTTTTTATTAGGTAATATACATTGAGTACTATATATTTTTTAAATCTAATTAACGTCTGCCGGACTGCTATCACTATATAAAAGTTTTGTAACTTTGCATGACAAGTGGAAGGCATTACTGAACCGTTTTTAATGGACACATTCCATTGTGAGCGAATGTTGTCTTGTTGCAGAAAAACCCCACAACAAAAAAATAAAAAAATAACTGTTGTTAGTTACAGGTCATGACACTAGTCTATCTACCAATCAGTACGGACTGGAAAATTTCGCGAATTCAGTGACCTGTAGGCAAGAATCTTCTATCCTATGTATAATCAAGCCCCGATTATTAGTCGACTAGCTGCTACTCAGTGGAACAGCAGACAATGAACGAACAGACGGGACTTGAGAATGCGTGGTATAATGGATTCTAGCTTACAGGTAATTGAATTCGCGAAGTTTCCCAGTCCCTACCAATCAGCGGTGTATCATAGTCGTGTTCCAGGACATGCAGTGATAAGTAATGACTATATGTAATGACCTCTGTTTTTCCGCGAAAAGAATTTGGCCTCGTTTCTGTGCCTTATGTGCACATCTGTAGTTCTACTTCGTGGTCAGTGATTGGATATTTCAACTGTCACGAGCCTTGAGATTCTACTGGCAAATCACATGTGTGTGGTGTTGTAGTAACCGTTTTGTGATTGGCTCAGTTAAATGAGAGACGTCACTTTATAAGTACAAGCTGCCAATAACTACGAAGCAGAATAATTTTATCATGCCTTCTTTCTAATACTCATGTACATCGGCATGGTATATAGTTACAGATAATTTTTAACAATGTAAAGCGATCGATAGTGACCACAGCGAGAAGCTGTCTCCATTGTTTACATTATACGTAGAGGCAAGATTATTTCTAGGTCAGGTTGAATGCCAGTAATGTACACTTCACTACTCCGTCTGTGATTAGACGACACATGTTCCTACACATCTTTGACGACTGCAAGCCAGTGATAAATAAGGTAACAAGTCGTGGTGGTAACACATGTTACTGTTACAAGCCAATGTATATTTTACTTTCGCCAGTGTGTGTATAGGTCTGAGAAGTCTAGGCTGTTGCCAGATTAATACGCGACGTACTCGTGCCTCTAATTATATGTTAACTACTATAGGCTGTTTACACTGTCAATCTCCTTGATAGTGTCAGTGAACAGGGAACTAGTATCGACAGAGATTACGGTGTATCTTCACCCGTTATTTTAAATATATTCATTTTTGTTGGCTTTAATCTGGAGTTCGCCGTGAGTCTTTTCATAAATATAGATTCCTAGAGCCTTGTGAAATGTTTGCATTTGGGGAATAATCATAATTTTATATTTGTATCAAATATTGTTTGTTTTGCAGATGTTACTTGGCAGTACATTTTCCTGTTACGAAATATATTTAGCTCCGCCAGTTTCCCATAATGACAGTTCAAAGTCAAAGTTAGCACGTTTTTAATTCCTATAAGCAGCAAAAGCCAATGAACATTAATTAATTTAAAAATTCAAGCTGAATCTACATGTCTATGGCAACTGTTTGAGATGTTTCATAATCCATTAGAAAATATTTTTGTATTAAAAACCGTTTTATAAAATTTTGAATTTTTGCCACTTTTATCGATTTTTTTAAATACAAAAATCTTCATAAATACTAACTAAGTTGCTGTATTAAGTTTATGTAACTTCAATTTATTATGAAACATTGCACTTAGTCTATATCATAACACTAACAACAAAGCTCCGTCATGCTCACACATTACCATGCTATGTACCCTGTCACACATTGTGTTAGTTTACATATTACAATATTGCACATGTCCAAAATTTGTAAGGCAGCACTGATAATACTCTTAATATACCATCACAGTATTTATTCATACGCATACATAATATAAACCCTCATACACTGTGTGTAAGCCTACTTGTCAGAAAATTATTCATATACTAAACTAGTACACTCATATGGTTATTAACGTAAAGTTTGCAAGATACCTACTCAACTTGATCAGCACACGGCAGTGTTCTCTGCTAGTATCAGGAGTCCCACCAGTTGACCAAACAATATGCTAGTTAATGTTTAGAGACATGGACATTTTGCTAGTTCAATATCCTCGGACTACTGCTAGTTTAATAACTGCTAAGTAGTCGGTCGAGAACTGATATCTTTGGATTTGACCCTTGTTTACTACTGCGCAGGTTCGTGATTGGTGCGTAAGTTACCATGCCGTGTCTCATTAACTGCGATCCAGTTTATAACGTAGCAGTGCGCTGATATTTATTCGCGAAATTTTCTTGTCGCTGCTAATAACCTACCAACGAGTCAACTTGTTCTGGGTGATATTTGTCAGTGTCTGCGTGTCGCGGAATAAAATAAGTCGCTTAGGAACCAAAGTAAACTCGCGGCCCGTGTTTCGAGGCGTTATTTACAGTACTCACGCTGTCAGCGTAAAACTGGCTTGTTGTAATCCCTGTTGCAACGGGACTTCATTAACGACCTTTAATCTGACGTGTCGGCTACGTTCCTAGGCCGGGGTTAACCTCCTAACTTAGTTGTCTCTCATCGTGCAGGGAGATAATTCCTCTCAGCAGAGCTAAGCTTTCCTCTCAGGCGGAGTGTTGGGAAGACAGGTCTCGCGTGAAACTGTGGTATTACACGCCACGCTGACTTTCTGTTTCCCCCAGGTTTCAAATATTCGCGAGCGTGTAGAGTTGTTTCATAACCTGTCAACGTACGCCTTGTAGATAGCCACGGGCACGCGCATACATAATTCATGAGCTCGAGTCTACTGCTCCGTCGCGGACCAAAATAAACTTTACGACTTTGTGCAGCTTACGAAACTTTTGTCCGGCCGCTGGAGTGCAGGTCTATTTTATCGCTCGGTGAGTTTTACCAGGAGAGACCCGCTGTATTTCTGAATACACTTACACGCCATTCATGGTGAAGTGAGGACTTTTGAGCACCTTCATGACAACGATAATAATCGAAGGAATATTTTATTGTGGCATTGACAGACTGTTTCATGCATATAACTGTTTAAATTGCGTATTTATATTTGGTATTGAATGCACACTTTCTGCTAGGCTATGTTTATATGTATCATAATTTATTGTAGTACTTTGTAATTTACAGAATTCTTTTTAATACATTTATAGGATATATGAGTATTGTAAATAACTTATAAAAGCGACCATTACATGACTAGTTTGATGCAATAAATGTTTTGAAAATGTCCTTGCATTCTCAAACGATAAAAGTGTTCCAGTAAAGCATTAGTTTATGTGGAAAGCGTTTTATTACTCACACCAGTATTTGTTTGTAATAAAAGTACATAACATTTGTTTGATTGTTTACTGCCCCCAATGTCTGGTCTGTTAAATATCTATGTCATTCAGCCTCACAGAAAATGTAAAGAGCGTTAAGCCTAATTAGTATAAATGACTGTATGAAATGTTTTTGATTATTTGGTTTTATGTCTCCTCCAACAACACAAACCCTTGGTAGAGGAGTACGGGGGAATGGGGAGGAACTGGCCGTGGCCTGTTTATTTGTTTGGAAAACCATCGTAACATTCGCCTGGAGTGATTTTGGAAAACACCGGAAAACGGAACTCAGGACGGCCGGAGCCCGAGGATCGAACCCGGGTCCTCCCGAGTGCCTAGTTTGTATAAATGTCAACTGCGATTAGTTTGAATTAAGGCCATGATCTTTCATTTATTTCAAACAATTGCAAATAACTCAAATATGTTTTAACCAAATGCTTTGAAAATATTTGACACTGTGTATAGTCATACAACACACAATTTGGCTGGAGTGGTTTTTAAAAAATAATGTACCGTTTGCTAGAAAAAAAATATTTAGCTTCATTTTGGCTTATTTTGACAACAAAATATGTGATATTTCAGTGGTAAAAATCTAAAAATCCGTTTGGTGTATTGCAACAGAAATATTAAGATACAAACGATGGTATATAAGTGTTAAAACTGACAGAATGAATTTTTGATATATGCATTCATTTTCGTTAAAAAAAATATTTTCGAAACCACTGCAAAACTAAATAGCGAGGCCTTAATGGAAACTGCTATGGCAAATAAAAAATTGGGTCTAATATTTAGTACTCTTGTAGAAGGATTCGTTTGCTAAGTTCATACAGTCCCAAATAGCATAGAATTTGTGATCAAGTATTTCGAAAACTAGTTCCCTTGATAGTAAACGCGGGGTTTTCAAAACATACGCAAATAGGTTACGTGTGAAAATTTATTTCATATATATTTTGTATGTTAACGTGCATTTATTCTTGAATTTTCAGTACATTGTCAACAAGTAGTTTGTGTTTTGCGCCTGGAAAATGTTTTTGGAGTGTATTTCTGTTCGTAAGATAGGCTTACATTTCGCCAGTATTTAACCAATGTCTGTGTTGTGATCTCAGACTTAATTTAAACTACTGTAAAATGTCGACATGTTTTGTATTATTTACATTGACATGTGTATGTTAGGTGGTAGAAAAATAAACGTTTACTGGAAAATAAACCAAACCATGGTTTCAAAAGTGGCCACTTGACCTTGAGTTGTTTATCAAGTATCTTGCCCGGAGATTATTTTATGATTCTTTTTCCTTTGAAGCTTTGAGTTGCAACTCTGGTCGCGGTTATTCGCAGCGTGTATTTGTGTAAAGACGTCACTTATTTGACAGCCAATCAGAATATAGCTACTGATACAACACGTCTGTGATTTGTAGGTAGAGCCACGCTGAGAGTTTACAAAAAATATATTCCAACCATTGACCACGAAGCAGAGCTCCGGGTGCGCACGTACGGTATTGGAACAAATTGGTACAAAAATATTTTCGCGAAAATCCGAGGTCCATACAACATACTAAAGATCTTAAAACTAATGATGCGTACGATAGCATAATCTGTTAACGATGAAGTTAGCACTGCTTATTTTTTTTCTTTCGGGCGTTTTGCAGCCATCATGACTATTTCTAATGAGAAAACTTCCCCGTTACTAATAACAAGTGTGAACGTTTCACTTGCCTCAACACTTGAAATGTATGGCACTAATTAAATATTATTATTATCATCTATAATATAAAAATAAATCGCAAAATGTGTTGGTAAGCGCATAACTCAACAACGCCTGGACCAATTTGGCCAATTCTTTTTTTTTAATGTTCGTTGAAGTTCAAAGATGGTTTTTACGGCGAGAAAAATTCGAATAATTGCCGAAAAAAACCCTAAAAACAGTAGAGTCAATTTGAGCTTTATTGCTATTGTTGTTTAAACAATGTAGGTATGCTCCTGTGATCGAGGCCTTAAGCATTCACTAAGGTATTGTATAAAGTTTGGGGTGTGGGAGAGGTGGGGTTACGGGTTCGTATCCCGTGCAAGACTTTGCGATGGGAATTACTATGACATCATACAAGCGTATTGCA
>PNEQ01097976.1:15081-47964 GCA_003012365.1 Medauroidea extradentata
AGAGAAATAAAGATGAATTAAAAAAAGTACGCTTAGCGCAGTGGACTGGACAAATCTGTTTGTATTTGATGTTTTAAAGATAAACAGTGAATATAGTATAATATAGAATATAGTATCACCATCAATTAACACGTAACTAAAAGTTAGTTACTCTTTTCTATAGTACACGCGGGCGAAGCCGCAAAGGGACAGCTAGTTAATCATAAGTTTTGGTGAGTTCTAAGTTTATAGTGAAGAGCATGTAAAATTGACGAACAAACTTTCAAAACCAAACTTGTCCACTTTATTTAGTTGTAGAGAAAATTGTAAATTCTTAAGTCTTAGAATACTTACAACTAAGAAACGTGGCTTTAAAAAAAAAAAATACTTTCATTTAGTTTATTATTGAATTTTGGTTGTTATTAATTTGTAAAACTTCTATTCTGTTTAGAAAATATGTTGATGTCATTTGCGGTTTTTTGCATATGTGTGGTTTTGAATGTTTGCTTCGTAACTGGGAACCGGAAAAATTCATGTTATTATTTAGCAGAATAGACATCACTGGCTCATACACACTAAAGTACAATTTGTAATATCATTGGCCATGATCCTTATGTGATATAATTAAGCACGGTATGTGACCTTCTTTATGTGACTGGTAACTCTGTCGTATAAATTATTATTGGACAGAAGTATTCTCTGGTCACAGAGTAGATAATAATACAGATGTGAAATGACGTGGCGGTATATTTGATACGGGCGAACTTCGTCGCTTATTGGTTGTCCTAGGTTGTTGATACCAGCCCCGTGTATGTTTCGTTCCTGTATGTTACTACAGGTTTCCTATTGGCCTGGCTGCCGGCAAGCAGGGCTGCCACCTTACACTGATTGGCGGTAGGTGTTTCAGCCATGTTGCTGGACGGCAAAGACATTTTGTTGTTGTGTGTGGCTGAGTTCGCCGTTCTACTGACTATTTCACTTCTGTATTCCTGCGTATTCTGTGCTCTGGTGGAGGCCACAACATTGTAGGTAATAATAGTCGTTGAACAATCTTGCACATGTTTGCATTCTAGTCTGTTGGCGGGAAATAGCGTGAACTCTGCATGTCCCTAGTGAATACTTTAGGGCGGGTATAGCCCGCACTTCGGGAGGAATGACGTGAGAGTCTTTCGCGAACATTGCGTCGTCTGTCGAAGGACGTGGCCGCAGTACGAGATGTCGGCGGCCCGTAAAAGGATTTTGATGGTTTGTTCTTGTGGAGGGGTCGTCATGGATGCATCACCATGCTCCGTGTTGGCGTGAGATCGTGCGCGGGAATGGCAATAGCTTCTCCACCTCCCCCCTCCATCCCTCTGGTAGTACAGGCACCCGGGACGTGCCGGGAGACGGGAATGACGAGGTTTTGAGGTCCATCGTCAGCGGCGAGACTGTCTGTCTGGCTGATGTGCAGATACTCCCTCTCCCCCCCTTCCTCATAAAGCCCTCTCTCTAAACACATCATCAGCAGCTCGAGGTCGAGTCATCCAAGCCGTGAGCCGAGTGCGATCGTCCCTAACCACACACAACTATATGTCTACTAGATGTCCAAAGTATGCGAAATGAAACTTCTATGGTATTTGTTTGTCATTTTACTGCTGACGTTTCAAATCTCTTTCTTTGAAGCCACCTACCACCTCGGTAACCACACTGAGTGCGTGGTAGATAAATGAACGCTGAAAACATCAGTTGATTTCTACGCTTTTTTCGAAGCCAATATGGATAAAATACTCAATGACAATCCTAGATATTGGTATTTGCCAACTTTATGAGTAAACATTTATCCAGAATTACTCATTCGTTACGCGTGATCTCTTGCGCCGCAGTTAAATGCACGAGGTTCCGGCGTCAGAGATTGAGCCTCAGAAGTTCGTAACACTGGAAACAATTTAGTTTAAAACGTTGGGTGAAACTATTGTCTAGGATTGCCATTGTTTAACTTTCGCAAATTGGCTTCAAGAAACCTACAGTTATAGATTAATGCTTTTAGCGTGGAATTGTGTGCCACGCCCTCTTAAGGTGTATGGAAAGTTAAGGCTCGTTTTCAGTCACCATATTGAATTTTATAATTTTTCGCTTTATTGTAATTCTGAGAAGAAATCGTTAAATCGGCGACTATACTGCAAATTCTATTTATCTTGACCTACAATACAAGCAAGGCAATAGAGCTAGTAATGTATAGTCAGGTCGCAATTTGTCGGGCAAATTATGATTATAAATAAATTTTCCACGAACTTTGCGGCGTAATTATAAGTTAACAGCAAAATCGTAATGCCAGTACTGTAGCGAAACGTAAATAGAATTTCAGGTATAATCGTATATTTAACATTTTCCTTCTTAGAATTCCAAAAAAGCGGAAAATAGTATAATTCAATATGGCAACGAGGCGGGCCCCTTAAGAAGACGAGCGAACGACTGCAATATTCAATGGTCGATAAAATCTAAACTACTAATTTTATTTCAATGATATTTCTTGCCGAGTAAATATTTTACTAGCGGACGTCTGTTTGTAGAGCAATGGACGGTACTATTCTTTGCTTTAGAGCAAAAAATTAAAAAAGGTATTTAGAAAAATAAGGAATTGAAACCACAAAACCCATAAAAACGGAAAACAGTAATTTTATAATTTTTAGTACGGTACTCAACAGGACTTTACAATAATAGAAATTCAAAAATATTTGCGATTCGATTTTAAAATTATTTTAGTATTCGCGAACCACTCACGCAGAGGTTTTCGGGGAGTAAAATTATTTTAAAATCGAAAGGTGAATATCTTTTTAATTCGGGTATTATAGAGTCGTGGATATTATCGAACAAAAAAAATAAAAATACGTTTTTTTTAAATGGATTTTTGGTTTCAATCCGCTATTTTTCTAAATATCGTTTTTAAATTCTTACTCGAAAGCAAACCGCGCCACCGTCCAGTGCTATATAAATACAAGTTCGCCAATAACATATTTATTCGGCAAAAAAGTCACACACACACTTATATATATAATGAAAGTCTATCAGTTAGTTTGTAACGTATATGATCCTACACTATTCTTTCGGCTACTATGAAGATTCGTGGATTGTGCGTGCGTTACACCCGAGAAGGTTTTTCATAAAAAAATATGTATGGAGGGAGTCAAAATATATGTATGCCGGGGGGGGGGGGGGTGAAACGGGGCAGGAGGTGTATCAGGTTAGTCAAAAATTTAGTTTAAAAAAAATCATCTTTCAAAATGTATTCTTAAATTCTTATTAATGAAATGACCCTTATACTCATTTTGCACCCACCATTCAAAATTTTCAAAAATTGAACTTCACACATATATGTCGCGAACATATAATATGTAGTACATTCTCTGTTAAAATGGCGTTCCAATGTAGCGGTTATTTTCCGAGTAATAATATAGCATAACATAGGATAGTTGTTATGTGAGTGTTTCCCCGTTATAAAGGCCTTGTCTGAAACACGAACAATACTTTCTTGTTGTGACTGACCTTGTAGGAACGCCAGCCGCACTTCCGAGGACGTCAGTTAGTATCGGGACGTCCTGGTCTCTGATGAGCTGCTCTCCTTCCAAGAACTACTTAGCATTAGAGAGGCGCGGCAGCTATAAGGGTGACCCTGTCACGCCCACGCTATGTGTCCTCGCCCCTATGAGCGCCGGGGCCATGAACTGCAGGGTGCAGTCGCAGAAATGAAAGTGTGAACCTGTCATTACACCAACTACTGTGGTCGCCTCTGTTATTTACGCGTGTATGCAGTCGCTTCTACCTGCATTCCGTTACTCAGAAGCAATGGCGAAACAAACTCTCTAATTTAGAGAGAGATGAGCAACTAAGCACCCCCTTCCCAAAAAAAAAAAAAAAATAACTAAGGAATTCGCTCTAGCTTTACGAATTTTAATTTCATTCCAGAAAAACGAAAATTACCTGTTTGATAATAGTGAACAACCGTAAAGTAGTGTCAATAATCTAGACGCGAAGAGAAAGGCGCTGAAACATAAATGTAGGCCTACTTTACACAGACTGACTCATTAGTATTACTCTTCATAACAAATTGAAGGCCATTACGAGAGACACTGATATCTCACTATGTATAACAACTGAGTTACGCACACGAAAATGTAAGGTACAATCTGCCAATGATGTTTAATCAAAATCGTCAGCGTTTATCAATTTTTTTAGTTACTATAGTATACAATCAATGGAAAGTAAGCAAGTACACAGTAATAAAAAATTTAATATTATTTCATTTGGGTAATAAGCTACGAAACTGTCGTCTGCAATATAATTATTGTGCTGCTGTTTTGTGGCCATATCGCTTAATATCTTATAACGAAATATGAGTTTACCATTATGTTCTTGCATAAAACTCAAATGTTTAAAACAATGAGGGATATCATTGTATTTCCCAATGCTCTTCAGTCATGTTGAGGATCGATAAGTTTTGAAATACTACGTTACTTAACGATACCTCTACATGTTTCACATTTTACCAATGTACGGAAAGAATACACACCTTGCGCAAGGTCGGTTAGTATTTGTTAAACTCGACATGTTCATTAAAAAATAGTGTTTCGAAGCCCTCCGACTCAGCTACACACTGACTTTTCAGACTGGCGTACTTCAAAATGTACTAACGGCATGAAACCCGGATAGAAACGTGCGCTTGACTGTGGTACAGAATTGCCACCAATGAAGTTATATGGTTGCCACTAGTTCACCGCTTGACTCCTCGTGGGGACGCAGCGTTTGACGCGGGCGTGCTCCGACGTCTCTTCTGCGCTTCTAACGCGCCTTAAGGGCGCTGCCTACCTTGAAGCCACGGCGGGAGCAAGCATAGGGTTTTACAGGTTAAATGATATTCCACCTGCCTCAGTAACAGTTGAAGTTACATATATGCCACCACTGACTTTTTTGTTCGTCTCGGTGCCGCGTACAGTGCTATGGATCGATTAGGCAGTTTTTTTTTTTTTCAATTCCCTTTAAACTTGTGGCCAAAAAGTAATTTTTGCACACAAAAAACACACGAAAAAAGCTATTCATAATTTCATTTCTACAATTTTATTTACGTAGCAATATTCTCCTTTTCTCGGCGCAGAAAATGGTTTTCGTCCGGAAGCAATAACACAAAAGGTGACCGAGTGCCATTGAAATTAATTTAACTTGTAAAACCCTATTCTTTCTCCGCCGGGGCTCCGAGGTAGGCAGCGCCCTTAAGGCGGCCCCCTACCCCACGCTACAAATACGTTGCAGTGTGTTCGTAAACATGGTTACTCTACGAAAATATTCCACGTATGCCCATTGTGCCAACGTACGAATAGAAAACAAACTTCAGACAATGTCGGAACCTCATTGTCAAAACGCTACGCTCATTAAAAACACTGTTTATATGCCCTCCAAAATGGCTAAAAACGGCATTTTCAGACTTCCGTACTTCAAAATGTACTAACCGAATGTATGTGAAACTGAGATTGTGACGCACAGAACTTAGTTGTAGACTTTCCACCAATAAAATTATATGGTCACCGCTTAATGTCCCATAATAAAAACAGTTCGGCGGGAAGCTTGCACGCCATTTCAGCGCTTGGCTCGTTGAGGCTACGCGGCATTTGATGCACGCTTCAAGGTCAACCTTACTGCTCCGTCGCTTTTGAGCCTCTCACGCGCGGGTAGGCGGCGTCCTTAAGGGCTTGGACCCGAGTTTCTCGGCTTACGAATTATTTTTAAAATCCATACGAGGGTAGATATCGTAATATTGCTTCGTAACTTTGTTGCAAATTGGTTTTACTATGCAATGTAATTTTTCGAGACAAACTGTATGATGAGTATAGCTTTTTTATCAACTGAAAGGACATTTCGTTAATTAATTAATTAGCAAATAGTTTGCAGTCTTCTGATTTAACAAAATTAGAGTATGCATATTAAATCATTCATAACAAAGTTACGAAACGATTTTACGATATCGGCTCCCATTTATGTTTAAAAATAATAATTTACATTAAATGCGAAGAAACTCGGGCCCATGCCTTTAAGAGGCCTCCCTAGATAGGCTGTGTTTGTGTGTGAGGCAGGAGCAGTAAGGTTATAGTTAACCGGCGTATGTAATGTATTATCGCCTCTCCGCGCAAGCTACTCGCTGGCGTGCAGGGCTTTATTGTTATCCTTCTTTCTGTGGGACTTTGAGCGGTGATCATATTAGTTTATTTATGACCAGCATAGTTCAAAGCCTAACGCTTGTTTCTATAGTTCGAATCCGGTTGTTAATTTTCCAGATACGCAGTCTGAAAAAGCTATTCTTGGCCGTTTTGAGTACCAGAAAATGTTTCTATTAAACGTGCCGAATGTTTAAAACTATAGCGACATAGTTTGAAGTGAGTGTTCTTTTCGTAGATATACAGATATAATGTGCGTTAAATAGTTTAGCCAAAAAGAGAATAATCATAACTCGCGGCAACGCGACAGACAGGCCCCTTAAATAAACTTTTTATTTGTTGTGAGCATATTTTCTGAGAGCGAAGACAATATAGTTGTAGGCTTGTTAACGTAGACTGTAGTCTCATGTTCATGTGTTATAGTTGGTTGTGTCAGGCCGAGCCACCTCATCGAGCACATAGGCCGAGCAGTGTTGTGTTGTGATGGGCCGCCAGCCAATACCGTGCGTGCTGGACAACCACTATGTGGTGTAGGGAGGAGAGGGGTGGTCCTTGACCAGAATACTGCCCCGGCCTCTTCTCTCAGCTGTTGTTCGCGAGACAGATGGATGGGTGATTCTACTAACGTCTCCTGAATACTAACATCTACCCTCGTCCCGTCTCGTCCCGGCGGCACGCTCTAAACAATGACACGTACAATTACCGCACTTGTACAATCTACATCAGGATTAGTGGGATCCCTGTTTTTTTGCAAAAATAATTTTGCCACAGTTTGTTTTAGTGCCTTATGTGGTTACTGGCAGCTTGTACTTGTAAAGTGACGTCCCTCATTTAACTGAGCCAATCAAAATACATTTACTACAACACCACACGTCTGTGACTTACCAGTAGAATACCAAGGCTCGTGACAGTTCAAATATCCAATCACTGACCACGAAGCAGAACTGAAGATGTTCGTGTAAGGCGCCGAAACTAAGTGGGCCAAAATTACTTTCGTGAAAGCAGGGGTCCCTAAGGGTTCGTGAATATTCACTGATATTACAGTGCTTTACACAGATTTTGTTTGGATCAACTTCAATGAACCGAACCAGTTGATATCACTGGAAAATCAGTTAATATTTAATTATTCATTATTGGAATGTTGGCACTACAAATAGAAATCAGAGAACATTCACTAATATTCAAGCAGTATTTTCACAGATTCTGAAAGGAGCGACTTCAACGGACTGAATCAGTGTAAAACTGCTGGAAAATCAGCGCGTATTACTGATTTACTGTTGGAATATTCCTGTTCCGTATCGGAAGTATTTAATATTCACTTATTTGCCACTGGGTTTCCACTGATTGAATTCATTTTTAATAGTTTCAGAACCATGTCGATAATAGGCGGAACGTATTAAAAAACAATGTTGCGTGTTATCTTGTAATATATAAAATTCTTTGGAGAAAGTTAACCTGTTTCGTATGAAAATAACATGATTGTCAAACTGTCTTATCGTTCGTTCGTTATGCGGGGACTTGTGTTAACATCTTCACACATTATTTGTTAAATTACATTTGATGTTTAAATGTATTAATAATTTTCCTTCGATACCACTGAATCCGTCATTTCACTTATCTTACTGGCTTCACGTATTCGGAAATCGTAGAGGTAATTACAGCTTCGTATCAAATCACATTGTAAATCAGAATAAATGAATATTCACGTATGTCAAATTTTCACAGATTCCGGATGGAACAGTATAAACTAATAGAATCTGGAAAGGCACTGATAATTCCGATGTAAAGTGCCAGCATTCTAAGAGTGAATCAGTAAATATTCGCTGATTTACCTTTCTTCTTGATTCAATTGTACGAACTACTCCATCCGGAATGCAGGACTGTATATATTCACATAATTCTAATTAAGGACGCAAGTCTTAACAAAGACACTTCGTACGAGATGCAATATCGCTCGAATTACAGAGAAAATACGTCCCGTTTGGTCGGAAGCAGCACGACTATTTAAACTTCCCGTCGCCAGGTAATACCCGTGATTTTCCTCCGCCATTCATACGTCATTCGCTTCACTGTAGCCATTCGTCACAATTATCTCAAGTCGCGACTTCCTTCAGCTCGCATTCACGACGCACTGCCTGCCGCCATTTGTGTTGTGCTTCGTGAAGAAGTAATAGTAATAATAAAACTCGCCGTACATGATAGCTGACCGCGAAGGCATTCATTCTGTCGTGCTAACTTCTGACTTGTGTACGTAGATCTGTAGCCTCGCGCAGACTGCTGCTTTGTATGTCGTCACGCGAGTCATCATTAGTCCCGTAGCACTGTGATCGTCATTCATCCCAGTCTTCTTTCTAGCTTCTTTTCTTCTTTACTTTCACTACTAGAAGTATGGACCAGGCAGAGGTTGCCTCTCCTCTCGAAGAACATTTCTCTTCCTGGTCTGCCTCAAGATCTCTGCATCTTTGGTCTCGCGTCAGTTTGTTAGCTGTACTTATCAATTAAAACAAAACACACTTCAAATTTTGACTATGTTTTTTAACGTAACACGCCTATTAGACTATTTATTGCATTTAGGAATGTTCAAAAAATTATTTCCAGGCTATTATCGACGATGATAACTAGAGATGATGGTTTATCGAGAGAAAACTTGACCGTTGAGTTTCAACATACGTTCAGCTTATGACAAGGTTGCCTGCTTTCACAAGTGCGTAGAGCTGTTATATTTAGAACGTGAAAATTCGAAACTGTTCAGTGCTGATTGAAGGGAAAACACTGTAAATTAAAGATAGCCGCATATCAGCTCTCATTATTAAGGCTGTGAACTTTTCGCGAAAAGTGTCAGTGTCTTACGTGTACATCTGCAGCCTTGCTTCATGGTTATTGGCACTACCTCTTCGCGAAGTGATGTCTCTCATTTGACTGTGCCAATCACAATAATAATAATCTTCAACGTTCTGTTGCTAACCACTTGACCACGACGACTTCTGAATTATTGAAGTACCGGTAGTTATTTAAATAAGAGTTTAATAGAGAACCTCATTAACATTATAAATAGTATTATTAAGATTAATTTGCGACAATTTCAATAATATGTCCGGCTCTAACAGAAGTACAGTATTAGTTGATATTTTTTAAGTGTTCTGTGTGAATAGCCATAGGCTGTTTATTACACATGTATAACAGTTTGAACTGTCAATATTAACAACTATATTGTGTTTTACTAAACAGGTTTTTTATATTGAAACATCAGGGCAGTAAGGAGTGTTAAATACTGACGATATACCCATTTGTTTGGAACAAATATGTATTAAAAAGCCTCTTATCCAACGAGCAACATAGCTACTCAGCGATAATGGCGGCGCATGTCTCGACTAAACGTTTAGGAGACCTATTTGTAACATTTTTATTGAAATATTACATTGCAATGTTTCTGGAATGTGTACTGTGAAATATAGTAGAGGTACGTCAATTTCGCGGATTCATCTGGCAGCAGCCTAGACTTGTCAGTCCTATACACCCACTGGCCACAATCGATTATCTATTGGCTAATAACCGTACAAGCAGATACAAGCGATAGCACTTCGCATTATTTCCTTATTTACTACTGGCTTGCAGTAGTCAAACGCGTTTCGTAACAGCCGCCAGCAAGTCACAGACATGACAATGAAGAACACAATAATTGGCGTTCAACCTGACATGGAACGTATTTGCGAAATTTACGTACCTCTAAATATAAGCCATCGTTCTGTTAGAAGTTTCAGCAGAACATTACTGAGACCTATCTAAAACATGATATAAGTAATATTACGTTGGAATGTTTCAGGAATATAGGTGAAATATTCAAATAAAACGTTATCGAAACGAGACATTGAAAAGTCTTTGAAATGTTTCTGAAACATAACTGAAACATTGCGTGATGTATGGGTGTGGCATAAAAAGAACAATAGCCTTCACGACATTGAACACCTGAAAAACAGGGAAGAGAAATTCAGAAACAAAGTCATGAGCACGAGATTTTAAGTAAATGAAAGAGGAATACGCAGGGCAAATCATGGACAGAACAAAGGAAACAGGATCGATCATAGCCAAAGGACGAAGAGATTTTGGTAAGAGGAAGATGAGAAGGAAACAAGAAGAAATAAAATAATAATCTGACATTCTAGTTTGAACATTGTCTTTAAGTGCAAATATGTGTGTTAATGATATATTTATGTATTGACAGCAAAATAATTTGAAAGAATAGTTATGCTAGAAATACGTGTGTCGTAATATGAACATTAATGGTGCCCTCTGAAGTACTCTACCGAACACGTAAGTCATGTGTGGGCCGGTCGGTCTCGGCTTCAAGGTCATTGCGAAATTGTCGTAGTTCTCACAGCGGGGATCGGTAGTTATAGTCACGTGATGGACTGGAGAAACCCAGGAGGGAGACTTGAGATATAAGATTTATAAAGTGACCCGGCGTAATATGTTTGCCAAGAAGCGCGCTCACGCCTGGAAATACTCTGAAGGACGGTTGTTTGTCTCCCCCCCCCCTCTCCCTTGCCGTGTATCACGCGTGTTAAACTTTATTTTATTCGCCCTCGCGCGCCTATAAACGCCTCTCTGTTTACGAGCCGGGCGTTCTCTCAAGCGGTGCTGAGTCTGCCATGTTTCAACAAGACGCCCAGTGACGCCGTCGAAGAAGGCTGACCAATGAGAAATGGCTGTTTCGCGTGCCAGGAGATTTTCATCGCGTGTTCTCGTGGAACAGACGAGGAGATGGGAGGGAGGAGCGGTCGGCGCAGGCGTAACGGAACGTCAACTGTCGAGGTCGCGGGTTCTGTATCAGCTCGCGCCCCTGCGTCCCGTTACAAGATTAATGCGCCGTGTATCATTCCGCCATCTCGCCTCTGAGGATTACTTTCTGGCCGCGGGGAAACTCTGTTCGTAGTCCGTGTAACGAACAAAGCTGATGGGGGTATATAAATATAATGGGATGTCACAATGAACTTAACCTTTCAAAACAAAAGCACCCATATTAACATAAAACTATTATGTGAATATTTTAAAACTTACATATGAATTTATTTGTTAATGCGTGCATTATTTTTTCCATTTATTAAATAGTTTTTTATGTTTACTTCCAGTACGTTTTAATATTTTGTTTCATATGTTTTAGTTATTTATTTCAACACGTGCAGAACTCAGCGCAAGCTAGCTCACAATATACAGTGTGATATATATATATATATATATATATATATATATATATATATATATATATATATATATATATATTTTTTTTTTTTTTAATTCATATGGTTGCTAAATGTAAGAAATTAGTGAATAGAAATTTTACATATCTTGATATAAAGTATCTTTTTATTTAAATTGGTTACCTGTGTATATTATTCAGTCCATAATTGTGTATATTATGTTTACTTAGCTTTCTATCATGCATGCCAAAATGTAAATTTAAACCATTTAAATTTACGAGTTACGTAATTCTACAGTTCTATAGAGACGTGGTGTGTAACAATCTTTATGAGGCCAGGAAATTTACATTTTATTTATTAAATTAGTTTCCGTGAACAATTTCGATGTTGTGTGGCGCAGTTATCTGAGGCTCCGATCCATTGTTTGGGAGGTTCTGGGCCAAGATTCCTTTAAAGTCTGTGTAAATGTGCAAGTCTGACACACAAATTGCAAGGAAGATGAAATTAGTGCAATTTCGATGAAGTTAAAAAGTGGGGAAAATGGATTATGCAGTCCATTATCTACTGAAGTTCCTCGACAGCATCAGCCCACATCTTACTAACCTCAAGATTGGGGCACCAAATACGTTTATAATTCAGCGAAACATTATCCCGCAAAACTGCCTAATGCCACTTAACTTCACGTGAAGGTTTTGAAAAACAGATATATTACTGAGGGCACCATCCCCAATAGTTGTGCTCTAAGGAAATCAGTCTTAATACCACGTAAACTGCGTATTTCATTCGATTACCCTCTTACATTAAAGAGTCTGTAACTACCCCACAACATCAACAATGATGTGACTATAAATAAGGCCCAGGCGAGTCGCTGTTAGTGTCAGGAACAAACTTAATACTGATTTTCGCGTGGACAGCTATAGCTACTTATCCTGCAGCAGAGTTAACTCAACTAGCATCTTGGTCATTCTAACACTTGATGTCTGAACTACCTACCTGGTGTACAAAGAGGTTTTCCAATTAAAGTAAATATTATCTGCTCTGAGTAATACTACGCGTTACGCTCTTGCGAGCTCAGATCTCAGGGAACCAGTAACAACAGAACTACAATTTATAGTAGTTCTCATGTCAAACAACGAGACACTTATCATAGCTAGAGACACCGGTAAATCGCGGGAAAAGTTGATTGTTTGCTAGACTCCAACATGCTATGTATAGCACTGAAGGCTATATTGGCTATTGTTAGAGCCACGATTTTGTCGTGAAAAGATTTTTGCAACATGTTGTTTCAATGTCTCGCGTGCACGTCGGCAGCTCTGCGTCACGGCTATTGGCAGCGTGTCTTTGCTCAGACACGGCCCCTCATTTGACTGCACCAATAACAATAAGGCTAATGTGACACAATACGCCTGTGATTTGTCAGTAGAACCTCAAGACGTGTCACAGTTAAAACGTCCAATCACTGGCCATGAAACACAGTTGCGGATGTGAACATACGGCATTGAAACCAAATGGTGCAAAAATCTTTTCACCATAAAATCGTGGCTCTAGTTATTGTTTATATGAAGCACCGTGTCCCTCTTCAACAGACCCAATTAGAACTGTACAGTTGTAACACAGAACGTGTGTGATTTGCCAGAAAACTGCTCACACGAGTCACGATCGAAATACTACAGTTTATTGGAGACTATGTTAATTATTTTTGCGATTTTCCAGTGTCTGTAATCATAGCTAAAGACGACATAGGTAGGTTTCAATTCACCTCTCCCTCATATAAACGCCGAAACACGCAGTTTAGTGCTATTTTCATGTTTAGTCGTTGTATGTTAATAATATAATACTCATTATCACACATAAGATTTTAACATACAGAATGAAACCTAAGTTCGCAGAAATGCATAGTATAATATCATTGTTATTTCATAGTAACGCCGTTGCTGGCTTTCATAGGAGAATTTCAGCAATCTTAGGTTGATGATTGGCTTCCCCTATCCCAACTACGCGGGGCTGGGTAAGCTTTCCTGCATGACAGACGTCTACACTGCAAAAAAATATATTTCCAACTTACAACACCGATGTATACGAGTGTTAATAAAGTAGGTGTGGTATAATTGTTTTCTGTTCATCAACGTCATCAAAATGTCTTACCTGGCCAGCAACATGGCGCAGACGCCTACAGCCAATCAGTGTAAGGCAGCTGCCCTGCTAGCCGGCAGCCAGGCCAATAGGAAACCTGTAGTAACATACAGGAACCAAACATACACGGGGCTGGCATCAACAACCTCGGGCAACCAATAAGCGGCGAAGTTCACCCGTATCAAATATACCGCCACGTCATTTCACATCTGTATTACTATTTAGTATTTAGTCTATACTGTGTAGAGTTAGTAACTTGTTATAATATAATGTAAGTTTGATACAGTGAGTGTCGCGGCAGTAGTAAGTAAGTGGACGGGTGAAGTGAAGTCCGTCAGGGAGATACGGTGCAGCGTGGCCAGATACAGTAGGTAGTCGTGGCGCGGGATGCAGTGTATATCACACAATATCGTGGCACTCTTCTAGAGAATTAGTTTCCAAAGATTTGCCGGGTATCAGTATAGTGCTTTGTGTACCAGGAAATACACTATTTAGTAACACGATACTATAATTGTGGTACGTCTGGCAACACTGAGTCACTGCGTCTACTGCAGTGACATAAGACTTCTATTCTCACGTGATCACCTCACCTGCATTTGAATGCGAGAGTTCGTTACAGAAATTCGTTCAGCGATTACGGATCGTTTGCTGCGAGCATGGAGATCATGCTCGCCGACAACTGGGTCCCACTCCCAGACCTTACTTTGCATAATTACCGTACACGTGCGTGGTTTAATAGGGCCGGGCGTGACGTCACCGACACCCGAGGGAACGCGCGCATTTCGATATGTTTCGTTCGTTCCAGAGGAACTCGTATGTTTTCCTGTTGCGACCCTCCGTGTGTCTGTTACTACACCGGCCCAGTGTTGTCACGTGACCATCCATGTTCGTTGATGTCGCACTGCAGGCCGTCGTTGTGGGTTCCGCAGTTGGAAACTTGGACCAAGTAATTAAGTAAGCTTCACGTCTCGTCGACAGCGAGGGCTTTATAGAGACGATGACGTAGAACTTGGTACAATGACAGGAGCTGTGAGAGGAGTCGGCCATGGCCTTTTAATAAGAAACAATCCCAGTATTCGCCTGCAGCTACTTCGGAAATACCCGAGGTTCCTCCTGAATGCGAGTACAACGCTCGGTAAGGTTGAACGAAATTGTGTGGATTAATGCAAGAACAACCAATGTCAGTATACCATATGTGTGATAATCAGGCATTCTATGCTTGAATTACACACTTGCGATATTGACTTTGGTTGTTCTTGCATTAAGCCACAGAATTAATAACGAAGTTTAGCCGTTGGTAGGTTCCAATATTTACGAAGAGGAAGTTAATGCGGATATTAAACATTTAATTGATGACATACGCTAAGTAGTTCAAGCCTATAATTTAAAATTTAAATTTGAATGAATCGTTTTTACTGCAAAGTGTTTAATATGGAGGGAAAAGAAGGGAGGGTGCAGACAAGTAGCAAATGACCTCGGCGAGGTAGGACTGTGAAAGTTTGTGATAGGAAGGGCATTATTGAATTAGGAAAACTGGTTATTATAAACGATTACGTTTTATTGTAGTTTTCTAACGGGTTGTGTAGTGAGAATAATATATGAATAAGGTGTTTCCATGTAAGCAACAGTTAGGCTCCTAGTGTGAATACATGGTTTTAAATATAGCTGAAGTTTTTCATAAAGTATACAAATTAAAGAAATGCTATATAGCATATTTGTAATATATGAACCGATACCCTAGATATAAAACGGGAAGAAACATTAAAACGTTTACTGTCACTGCAGTTGAAACATAAGAATACTGAAAAATAACGATAATCTATTAAATGAAACGAACCTTAGTAGTGTCGGATAGAACAGCAGGAGTAAATGTATATTTTAAAAAATCTGTGTTCCAGAGCTGAATAGCTACTGGCCTAGACTTATATGAAAAACATGTATATTCACTTTAGGAATTATTCTTTCGAATACCAGCAAATGTAATCAATGAAATTTCGCTTGTTAATTTAATTTAGAACTCATATAGTCGTGAACTGCAGCAATCCTATTTCCTTAAAGAAAATAATGTTTACATATAAGTCTAATGCTCGTATTGAAATAACTAACTTTACCAGATTGATTACAGCTTAACTATGTTGTTAGCAACACAATTTTTTCTGCCGCCGTACGCTTTACATAAAAGTTTTCTTTGCGACGAAGCTACTTTACCGTGTTTCATATTTGAGCGTAAATTTTCTTTCCTACCACATAATTACTGCTGTACATAAACGAGCATATTTTTTTTTTATTATCCTCGCCCTTTCTTAATTTCTGTTCGAAACTAATTCTTTGATGGTTTTGTAATATAAGTCTCCCGTTTTCTCCGCGCATTAAATTGCATAGCGGTGATATTTCAGCATGAAACACGTAGGAAAATAGAAGAAGAAGAGGAATGTTGGAGGCTGTGAAGACAGCGGTGTGTCTGCGATGCTAAATACTCTGTGTTAGGAATCTCGGCCAAGGTGTTCAACGTTTCTCGCTCCTTAGTTGCCATTCCAGCTAGAGTCACTCGCGTTTATACTCTCCGCTGCTGGAGATAACATCGCACTGGACTCGAACCACCGCGAGTCGCTCCCTGTCGGCCCCCGTGAAGGGGTTTCTCAACTCCCAGTCTCAGAATAGCTTACTATGCAGAATCAGAACTACCACGTGTAGGGTAACTGGAACCACACTAGGTAACGGTATGACAACAATGTGTGAAGTGAAGAGGTTTCGGTCAGCACTTAAGTCCATGATCTTCCATTTATTTCAAACAATTACAAAAAACTGGAATATTTCTTTTTTTAACCAAATGCTTTGAAAAAATTGTGACTGTACAGTCATACGATACACAATTTTGCCAGAACGTTTTTTTTAATACTGTACCATTTGCTAGTAAAAAAATTATTTTGCTTAATTCTGGCTTATTTTGACAACAAAATATGTGATATTTCAACGGCAAAAATCTAAAAATCCGTTTGGTGTATTGCAACAGAAAAATTCCAATACAAACGATGAATTATATGTGTTAAAACTGTCAGAACGAATTTTTCATACATGTATAAATTTTCGTTTAATAATATATTTTCGGAACCACTGCAAAACTAAACAGCCAGACCTTAACATCGAGGTCTTCAGCGCTGGTGAGGGGTGACATGAGGTGAGTATGGAGCAGCGCCGGAATGATGGAGCGGGGGAAAAGGGAGATCCCCGAGAAAACCCGCCGACCAGCAGCATTGTCCGGTACTATTACCACATGCGACAATCCGGGGACCGACCCCGCCGGGAATCGAACCCGGATCGCCTGTGTAGGAGGCGACCTGCGCCAACAGCGACTGCACTACAGTATGTCAGGAAGTCATCCAGCCAGTATGCAGACAAGCTCGGCAGAGCAAAGAAGGAACTGTTACAGGAAAAAAAAAGACACACGCCATCCCGTTCCCCAAGCACTTAAATTAATATGGAATTGTCTTGTGAAAGTTTAAACATTGAAGTGAAATATCGTCATAAACACAATATTTGAAATTTAATGGTAAAGCTGTTCTGATATTTCTAAAATGTTTGAGGACACTACTAACTAGCTGTGTTATGCTATAATGTCGTTTATTTAATTTATTTTATTTAATTTCGGTCCCATGTTTGCCAGTGTATTATGTCCATTTATAGGCGGTTTTGAATAAAGTGAGCACTCAAAAATCCTTGCTAAAGTTCTATTTTCAGCCAATCCGTATCTTTCCGCCTGTAAACGGCTAACAACGGAAAATGTCTAACCTGGCTGGACATGTCACTTAATGTTTGTGCGTGTAAGATAATTGTAGTCAGTAAGAATATATACTGTTTGATAAAATAAAGTTTATTAGTGGTATAAAATACGTCGATTTCGGTTAATTATATTTCAGTAGTGTAGTGTTAAAATAGGAAAATATTCGGAACTATATTGCGTAAATTCGCTGCCAACCATACAAGCAGTAAGGTAACTATAGTTAATGTTGGATTAGCCTATATGCAGTAACGTCTGGGACATTTTCCTGAGTTTGAGTTTTTAGTAGGGCAGGTAGTTTTCGCGAAAATATTTTTGCAGCACTTTGTTTCAGTGTCTTACGTGCGCACCTGCATCTCAGTCAGTGATTGGATGCCGTAACACCCAGCGTCTGGAGGTTAAACTCGCAAATCACAGACGTGATGTGTGGCAGTTATCCGTGTACTGATTGGCACAGTCTAATGAATAACGACTCTGCACAAAAACACTCTGCCAATAATCATGAAGTTGAGCTGCAGGTGCGCACGTAAGACACTGAAACAAAGTGGGGCTAAAATATTTTCGCGAAAACTACCGGGCCCTAGTTTTAGTGCTCGCTATATCCTGAACGACCTATAAACATTTCTAGATTAATACATGTTTCCTCTCATATGTTACAAATCTAAATACCGGCACTTGATCAATTGTAACATGACCATCCCTCCCCTAACTGAATGTCTGTGTCCGTCCTCCACAGTACACGGTAGCCATTGGCCCTCAGTGTCTGTGTCCACAGCCAATGAGCGTCCAAAAACAATAGTCACACTGTTAATTGCAAAGAACTCGGACGTTTTTACGAATTCGTTAGATGACAGGGTAGCACGGGTATAGTGAAATAAGCGCGCATTTTTATCAACGTTTGTAGCAACCGTCCTGCTCTTATCCGAACCAATAACAATCTTGCAAGGGAACAGCCACCCAATACCGTACGTCCTAGATCTGGAGCCTATGAATAACTTGCATAGCCTGTGTCATCAGCTTCTCAACATTTTCCTTCTCCTGTTTATGGCAGTTTTATTTCCTGTAGTTTATATGTGTAGTTACAAGAATATCAAATGACTAATAATTAAGGAAAGGAAAAACCCTCGTATCCTGTGACCATCATGTTATAATCCACTTTTTGTCTGCTAACTGCTATCCACTGTAGCAACATATAATTATAGAATAGACAGACGTAGAACAGTGGAGTGTAATGGAAGTACAGTCGCGAGGTTTTACTGGCAATACATGAAGCAGCCGGCATCGTTAGACGTTACCTATATGATCAGTCTCATCGGGACTCGAACCAGTTACCTACTGGTCAGACGTGCACTTTGACTCGTGCAGGGAGGTGGGCGAGCTGGGGTATTTATCAGATGATCCGAAGAATGAGTGAAGTAAAGAAATTTGAAGGGGCGTGGCGGAAACAATTGCGACCTCGTGTTGAAGATATTCGAGGAGTCTCATTCGTTCCGAAGTGATTGGGCGAACTGACATGTACTTGGCGGTGGTACAGTCTGTTTGCAAATTACTAGGACTAGGAATATTTCGCGAGTTCAACTACCAACATGCTAGAATCCATTATCCTGTGTATACCGAAGCCCTACTATTTGTCCATTACCTGCTACTCATTCAGACAGCAGACAATGAACGAATAGACGGGACTTGAGTATGTATAGGACATTGGATTATAGCATGCAGGTCATTGAACTCGCGAATTTTCCTAGCCCTGCAAATAACCCACTGTGTGTGTGTTTTACACGACAACACGTTTACCTCATGTTTGAATACTCCTTGACTCTGGTGACACGCAGTTTTCATTGGGAATTTGTAAAAAAAATTAATTCTCTATTAATTAATTTTACAGATAACGCTTTCAAAAACGATATATATAAGAAAAACACTGCGACAGAAAGAGGTCGCGGTGGCCGAAGGGTCAGACCATTCACCTCCCACCAAGGCGATCCGGGTTCGATTCCCTGCGGGGTCGATCCCCGGATTTTCGCATGTGGGAATCGCGCCGGACGATGCCGTTGGTCGGCGGCTTTTCTCGGAGACCTCCCGTTTCCCCTGCCCCTTCATTCCGACGCTGCTCCATACTCACCTCATTTGTCACCTTCACCATCGCCAAAGTCCTTGATGTTAAGCGCTTCTCACTGCGACAGAAAGGAACTTTTGAAAGGTTTTATTTGCTCATAACTTGTGTTGCAAAATGTGAATTTAATATTTTCATTCTATCAATAAAATATTTATATAGAAACTGAGTGTTGGAGAAAAGACGTTCGCGGCAACTTGTTTCAATCCCTCACGTACACAGCTGCAGCTGACCATAATCTCTTCACTCTCTCGTGCATGGTCAATGAATGGAAGTTTTCAACTGTTAGCGTCTTGGAGGTCTATCATAGACGCGTGGTGTTTAGTAACCTAGTTCTGATTGGCTACAGTCAAATACGTGACTGTACACAGGGATACGCTGCCAATAATCGCGAAGTAGAGCTGCAGACATATTGAAACTAAGAGGCGCAATAGACGTTTCCCGCTGAAATGTTTGGCTCCTAAGGATAGTGCATGTTTTTAAGTTGACCTTATAATATATCATAGTGTCGAGGAAGCCATCCAGACGCACCACACAAACTGTCGACAAGCAACACACGTCATATGAGCACAGAGTAACTTGCAGTCCAGCCTGATAATTAAATACGTGAAATTCGCAGCCTGCTGGGTATAAACACTATCACCCTTGTTAGCTGAATGGCCATGTCTAGACACCCTTGTTTTCCGCGAAAAGAATATTTCCCCAATTTCAGTGCCTTATGTGACTTCTCATGGCCGTCTTTAGTAGAAGGCCGGATTCTTGAATGTGGCAACACTGCATCGGAGGCCTGCTGCCGGTCGCTCATTGGCTGTCCTAGTCAGTGTAAACGTGTACACGCCACTAAAGCTGCATCTATGCACTTTGCAGAGACTAGGGTGGCCAAGAAGTGACAAGCAGTGTTGCCACATTCTAGGCTCCGGCGTTCTATTAAAGACGGCCATGGACTTCTGCGTCCTTACTTCATGGTTATTGGCAGCGTGCCTATGTGAAGAGCCGTATTTCATTTGACTGAGCAAATTACAATAAGTTCCTGCAACACCACACGTCTGTGATTTGCCAGTAGAATACCAAGGCTCGGGACAGTTAAAATACCCAATGACTGACCACGAAGCAGAACTACATATGTGCATGTAAGGTACCGATACAAAATGGGGCCCAATTATTTTCGCGAAGTACAGGAGCCCCTAGCCGTGCCTAGGGATGAGGACTAGTATTAGAGTCGGTAATCAATGACAGTACTGGGAATAAATTTATATTTTTAAACACTTTGTAGATGGAAGAATATTCTTGAGATATTACAGTTAGATAATATGCTCTTGTGAAGTTATTTGCCGCTACTAATTTATTATTGGCTCAGGCTAAGTCAGAGAATGCTGTATAGAGCCACGTGACCTGTATATTGGCGCGTGCACGAGTGTGCGTATCTGCGACCATTTATCTTCACACACACACATATATATACTGCAGACCGGCACATTCGTCACATGTCGATGAAGGACAGATCACACTCCACACGCCCCCGCACCCCGCATGCAGCCGACACAAGGATAAACGCAGTCGTGAGTCCAGACCACGGCGAATTAATAACCGTCCCGCCAGTGACCTTGGAAGACAGGGTGACATACATCATGGCCAGATACCGTCCACGTCAACCCCCAGAGGCACGACTTATGACGTCAGCAGTTAAGGCGGCCGCCACGCTTCAAATGCTTTGAAGCGTGTTCGTTAACAGGTTCATTTTACGAAAATACTCCACGTGGGCCCATTGTGCCAACGTGCGAAAAGAAAACAAACTTCAGACAAGGTCGGAACCTCATTGTTAAGACGCCACGCTCATTAAAAACACTGTTTCTAAGCCCTCCAACATGGCTAAAAACTACCTTTTCAGACTGCCGTACTTCAAATGGTACTAACCGGATGTATGTGTAACTCAGATTGCGACCTGCACTGAACTTAGTTACAGACTTCCCACCAATATAATTATATGGTCACCGCTTAATGTCCCGTATAGTAAAAACAGTTCGGCTGGAACCTTGCACGCTAGTTCAGAGCTTGGTTCGTTGAGGCGACGCGGCATTTGATGCGTTCTTCCAGGTCGACCTTACTGCTCCGTCGCTTTTGAGCCTCTCACGCGCGGGTAGACGGCGCCCTTAAGGATGCAGTTAGACTAGGTAGACCCTGGTTAATTCTTAAACCTCTTCAAGAGGTCTACCTGGTGTATTTTTACAAACTAAAACCTGAAAATGTTATGCCAAGTGTGCCAGACATCTGCAAGTCTCGAGGGAAAAACTGTTGATATTGGTGCTGCAATGCATTGCCGTAGTGCAGTAATTTTGCAGTTGTTATGTGGTCGTCGGATATCTGGAAGTAATCACTAGGGCTACGATTTTGTAGCAATACAATTTCGTACAATTCGTCTTCAATTCCTAGAGATGATGGTTTATCGCTGGAAAACTTGACTGTTATTAGGTTTCAACGCCCGTTCAGCTACCAGAACATTACTGGCTTTAGATTGTACTTGGAGCTGTTACCCTGTTTGACTGAGCCAATAAGAATCCCGATATTGTAATATTTGATGCATGTTATTGGTCTGCAGACAGCTACGCTGTGTAAGTATATCGCCGAATCATATGTGCTGCAATTAATTGCAGCTTTTTCAAGCTTATGTTGGTACGAAACATTTTCGCGATATACTATCTATCATTAGAGATAATGGTACATCGCGAAAATGTTTTGTGCCAACATAGCCTTGAAAACACTGTGGTTTCTTGCGAGTTGTATGATTGGATGATATACTTCTGACACAACGTAACCCGATAATATACATCAAATATTACAATAGCGGGATTCTTATTGGCTCAGTCAAATAGGCCAACAGCTCCACGTACAAGCGAGAGCCAGTAATCTTTTCATAAGCTGAACGTATGTTAAACCCCAGAACACTGTCAATATTTCTCGCGACAAACCGTCATCTCTTCCGTATGTGTAGATATCTTGCATTTCCGCAGAACGTTCGTTGCCTCGCTTAGTTTCAACGCCTTACGTACAAACCTCAGCATCTTTGCTACACCCTGTATAATCATACGTGTGGTGTAGCATTACCTGTTTCTGATTGGCGCAGTCAAATAAGCTACATCTCTTAATAAAGATACATTGCCGATAACGAATCAGAGTTAGCGATATGTACGCGAAGCATTGAAATATAGTTGTGGAAACATTCTCAAGACAGTTGAAGGTTTCTGCTTGTGTGCACATCTGAAACTCTGCTCGTGGGCAGTTGTCGGGTTTTTTTAACTCTTTGTTTTCTTGATGCGATTCATACGTATGCTATCATAATAACCTTATTATGATTGTTGCAGTCATATGAGAGACAAAGACACGCTGCAAATAACCGTGTTGCAGATCTGCCGTATGCACGTAAGTGGGCACCCCTGTTTTTTTTTCGCGAAAAGATTTTTGCCCCACTTTGCCTTACGTGCACATCTGCAGGTTTGCTTCATGGTTATTGGCAGCGTGTCTATGTGAAGAGCCGTATCTCATTTGACTGAGCCAATTACAATAACGTTCCTGCAACACCACACGTCTGTAATTTGCCGGTAAAATACCAAGGCTCGTGACAGTTAAAATATCCAATCACTGACCACGAAGCAGAACTGCATATGTGCACGTACGGCACCGAAACAAAGTGGGGCGAAAATCTTCTCGCGTAATACTGGTGGCCCTAGCAATAAAAGAAAAATTCTGAGTGAGTCAGTCAACTATATTGTCCCCGACATTGCCAGGTGCAGTGGTTTGACGACCAGACAAATCTATGATGAGTAGAGACATGCAGGAAAATTCGCGTTATTTCCTGACAGCTGACTAGACTCCAAGTGACTATAGGCTCGCTCGACGTCTCCCGCTGGCCGATATTATCGTGACTTGCCGCGGAGAATACTTACACGGTAGAGAGGCCAATCTCCGTAAAGACATAACACACGTCAATGACAACACACAAAAGATCCTGGCCAACTGAATCGCAGATTATGCTCTGTTATGTATAGGGAAGTGAAGTTTAGTCTGCTACCAAATGACAACGCGAATGTTGCATGTGTCTAATGCTGAGGTACAGCAAAGTGAAATTCACACTGTTATGTCTATAGACACTGATTTCTAAAAGCGATACAAAAATGTCAAAAGTGAAGCTGCATTAAATACTATATTAATGTCTATGCACTTTTTATGCTAAATATTGCTCTAATTAGACGTCTAATCTCACATGACAGCTTCACTTATGTTATGCTCTACAAAATATCCATTCTGTTGTAAAGCAACCTGTTATTTTACAATCAATTCTGGAATTTTTTAATTCTCTACTTTAAATTTGAAAGAAAGTTTTTATTTTATTATTGTTGTTATAGTTAATATCGGAACGATGTAGTTTTATTGTTGTTATTATTCTTAAACAAAGAACTGTTTATTTATCTCTGCAAATTTTATTCAAAAAATAATTATAAAATCGGACAAAGTACAGACAATTATTTTAAAACTTTAAGAGATAATTTGTGGGACATGTTAACATTATTCTTTTTATCTGACATCGTATTAAACGACTTATATACCCAAGTAGCGAATTTGATTACTATTTGTTGGTAGGAAATCTTGACCCGTTTTCACGTGTTTATTTTAGCAAGAACTTTTCACATTACATTTAAAGTTCCTTAAGAAACTTGGAGCACTAGCATGTATTTATGAACGCACAGTTTTAAACTGCGTATGAATTACCGTTATTGCTCTTATTACTACTTTTGTTTACTTATTTGCATAATAATACTCAAGACATTAACATAGTATAAGACATTTTGTACAGCAACAGTTGTTTTACGATATAAATCTTGTCTTTATTAGGTCGAGTGTTTCTTTAATGTTACAGTAAAAGTAGTAGGTGATATTCACATTAATACTCAACAGTCACTATCGCTATTTGTACACGATACGTATCAAACGATAACTTACGTGCACAGAAAGGAAACTAGTACTGAAAATGCCAGTTATATTTCCAGTTGAGCTTGTTTTAATATCCCTGCAAGTATCGTACGTGCAGTCTTCCGTGAAACATATATGTTAGGAAAGTCTGTGTCCGGCTGTCACGGAGGTTCGAAGCAACATTCAGCCGACCAGTGATGAAGCAGTATCCGGGTCACGTGTCCACTATACATACGTTCAGATAAGCTACTGTATTAATGCAAGCGATAAAGCAAACATAACTCAATGTTGCCTGATAGAGTATGTTGTATATCTGGTATTCATGTGTCCCTGTCAAGCAGCCTACATTAAGAACACTGCCTGCTAGGTTCGTGACGAGGCAAGCAGACCTTCAACAATCCATCCAGTACACGTGTTTCCACGCGGTTAGGCTACGACTGGGCGAGAGCTAGATGCTAAATTTAATTTATCTATTTTCTGCAAAAACGTATGTTTTAAAATGTTTTTCAGTAAATGTGTCGATATTGACGCAAATATAGGGACCCTTATTTTTCTGGAAAATAATTTTGCCCCAGTTTGTTTTAGTGCCTTACGTCCACATCTGCAATACTGCTTCATGATTATTGGCAGTTTGTACTTGTAAAAAGACGTCTCTCATTAATAAGTTTACTACAACACCACACGTCTGTGATTTGTTGGTAGAATCCCGAGGCTCTGAGGGTCGTGAGAGCTAAAATATCCAATCACTGACCACGAAGCAGAACTGCAGATGTGCTCGTAAGGCACCGAAACAAAGTGAGGCAAAATTTTTTTGCGAAAATCAAGCGTCTCTATGCATAGATGGTATTTGTGATGAGCTGTAGATATCGTAATAGTGTTATTTGTTCATTTTATATTGGACTTGTAATCAGTGTTAAAAGTTAACCTATAAATCCCTTGCAATGATTCTTCACGACAAATTAATGAAAGATTCTATTCTTAATTATATCTAGAAGTTTATCAATGTTATATCCTTTGTTTTGTCAAAGAGAAAAATTTGATAATATATCATGAATAGGCTAAATGTTGCGGCTCTAAAACTGGCAAATAAAGATAATTATCCAATTTAAGGACCATTGCTCAAGCCTTGCCACACACTACTTTCGTTTCTGAGGAGTTTTTTTTTGTGCGAAACTGGCTGAAATGGGACTTTTTTCACAGTGATTTTTTAAGTATGAGTATTCATTTTCAAGAGCCTCTGAATATAATGAGCCTCTAGAGCGAACCTTTACCTTAAGTTGCATTTGGAAATAATATAGTTTTGTCGCTGCAAGTCTCATTATAGTAAAACAGTTCAGCAGGAACCTGGCACGCTAGTTCAGAGCTTGACTCGTTGAGGCGATACGGCATATGATGCGCCCTTCAAGGTCACCCTTATAGCCTGTAAAGTGCAAGTAGCAGAGGGTGTTCAAGTGCGTTAAATACAAAAAAAAATATTTCTGTAACGAAATAGTATGAGTTTAGTAGAAGACATTTCTTAGTACAGTTTCCTCTCACTAAATATTTTTAGCTCTCGTAGTTTTCTCATAACGGCGCGTCAGAGTTAAAATTTGCACGTTACGCTGCCATACAAACAGTTACAACCAGTTGACTTTCTTAAACGAAATAATTCACAGTGAAATAGCGTACCATAGGCTACATAATCAGATATTGCAAACACTCACAGAGAACAACTTTTGTATTTAAAAAAAATCACTGAATCTTCTACTATTTTCATGTATATCTTTGCGAATTTTGCAATGATTCAAAATATTACGTTTTGTGTTAATAAATGTTAGGTTACGTTGCACATTATGTGTTATTTCACTGGGAATTATTTCATTTGAGTAAATCAATTCGTTTTCACTATCTGCTTGGCAGCGTAACAAACCAATTTTGACTTCGACGCACCGTTATGAGAAAACAATGAGAGCTGAAATTGTTCCGTAAGAGAAATCTTAATTCACAAGTACAGTCTAAGAAACTAACACTTCGTCACGAAAATATATATAAAAATATTTTTTAACGCTCTTGAACACGCTAAAGGCTCAGTTTCAGTCGCCATATCTAATTTTAATGTTTATCGCTGTTTTGGAATTCTGAGAAGAAAAATGTTAAATCGGCGAATATGCCGCAAATTAATTCTAGTTTGCGCTACAGTACAAGCGTGACAATTGAGCTAGTAATGTATAGTTTAGCTCGCAGTCAGCCGTGCAAATTTTAAATATAAAAAAAAAAATTGCCACACACATTGTGGCGTAATTATAAGTTAGCAGCTAATTCGCAATGGCTTTACTGTAGCAGGAGTAAAGAGAATCTGCGGTATAGTCGTGCCATTTAATATTTTTCTTATTGGAATTAAAAAATAAGCGAAAAATAAAATGATTCTATATGTCACTGAACCCGAGCCTTAAGGTGGCCGCCTCGCTGGATGTGTTTTGTGCGTTAAGTGTGAGAAGTGCGAAGCGCTTAGAGCGACATAGTAGGTGTAACGTGCGTTACTTTAGACCGTAGACGCATATGTCACTAATCTGGCCGCAGTCTTCCCCCGTTATCTCAGCTCTATGAGGCATTCAGAGGGGAACACGGTCAGAATACAAAAAGCTCGCGCAGGTACAGATGCCTACGAGCGCTGAGTAGTAAGTCTGCAACCGTGCACTGTAAAAAAGTAGTTAGTACAGTAGCCCCACGTGCGTATAAGAGCACTAAGAAAGTAGGTACGGCGTAGTCTGTTCACTATAAAGTGAGCACTGATAACATTTGCAGTCATCTTGATTATCTTCACTTGGAAGCTCCCAAGGAACTAAACACCAGTGTAAACATTTCATCACTCTCAAAATTGAACATCCTAGGCCCAAATAAATTATAGTTTTTGGTTAGTATAAACGCTCAGTTGTAAGTGAAGAGCCTATACAACAGTTTCCCAGACATCCATGGTAGCACACATTAACTTTTATATAAAACAGTCAAATGTAGACTGAAATCACCAGACTTGTATTGTAACAAGTGTAACAGTTTGCATATTTACAAGGCGGAAGTATGGTAACTGTCTCTTACTGTGGTTAGGTTAATTACTTCCTAAACTTTTTATGAAGATTTTTACAGTGTGAGTACGGTACTCTGTCCCTCTGGTCTCGTCCTATTTTTAAGTGAAAACTTAAGGTCGACCTTGAGCGCAAATATCATAACTTTATATTTGTATGAAATAGCGTTAGTTTTATTGACGTTACATGGCAGTACATTTTCCTCTTACAAAATAAATTAACTCAGCCAGTTAACCCTTATGGCACTTCAAAGGCAACATTTGCATGTTTTAGTTCTTATAAGCCGCAAATACCAATGAACATAAATAAATTTAAAAATTCACACTGGAACTACATGTTACTGGCTACTGCTCCACTTTTATTTTATCCATTATAATTTTTTTTGATCGAAATGCGAGATAACAAAAATAAAAAATTTCTGGATTTTTTTAATACCAAAAATATTTTGTAATATATTTTAAAACATTTCAAGCAGTAGCGCGTTGCATGTAGTTTCAGTATGGATTTTTTAAATTAATTTGTGTAGAGTGGTTTTTGTGGCTTATAAGAATTAAAAACGCGCAAATTTTTACTTCCAAGTGGGAAAACTGGTTGAGCTAATTTATTTTGTACTTCCTAGTAACTTCTACAAAATTAACCCTATTTCATACAAATATAAAATTACGTATATTTTTCCTCACTTGAACACCCTTAATGAAAAATAATTTGCGGTGAAAAGTGAAGAGTTGAGTATGGGGCGTGTGTATGTCTTGTAAGAAGCATGCAGCCAGAGAGTGTAGTCACAGCTAGTTAACAGTCTGACGTGAGGAATGTGAGTTATTGCATATTGTAGGCGGCGTACACTACTGGCTCAGTATGTGCGTGCTGTGCTAGAGCCAGTATCGTTCTCATGTAAATGAGGCTTTATCTCCCAGCAGGCATTCCCCCCTCCTCCCACCCAGACCCTATATCAGATACATACTTCCCTGCTGATTTATTGCTATGTAACCTAACACTGCCCTGCCTTACACCTTCTGATTGGAATCTCGAGCTTTTGTTTTCTTTACTTGTCCCTGCTATCACAAGTCCATTCAATTTAAACGCCTGCGAAACCGTCAATTAGCACAGCGTATGTTCGACGGGCAGTTAACAAAATAATAGAGTGGCCGGTCGCTTATGATAGTTAGGCAAAACCTGCCTTCTTCACGAGGGACATATTTAACAATAGTCCAGGTAAGTTACGATAGAAAATAAGTGGAAAATTGCAAGGAAATTTATTTTTTGCAACAGCATTTACAGCAAAATTTCTCATATAATCTATAGCTGAAATTCATATAAACCTACTCAAAACTTCAGGACTTTTTTCTGGTACTGGTTCTGAAGAAACCATAAATAATTCAGTATTTTAAAAAAATCATTTTCCAGTAAACATTCAGATCAAATTCAAAGGGTATTACATATTTAAAATTTTGTATAAAATAAATTATAACTTATTTACATTTGCATTTGGTTTATACGGAGTTTAGGTCCCGAGAAAATGTTGTATACCCTCACGATATTAATTGTCAAGAAAAAATTTGAAGAACACAAAAAACTAAATTTCCCTTGGCCTTTTCAAAACTTACACAAATCCACGGTCATTTTCTGTGCGGGTTTAGAATTCGTCCCGCAATAAATATTTAAAAATTAATGAAAATTGTCCCAGTCAGTAACAGAAAGTTCAGAAAAAAAGAAAGTACACAAAATTTACCACCGTAGGCCTCTATAAAGTAATGTACCGAATCCGTTTTTATTGTATTTGTTCCCGAAGATGATAGAAATGTTTAATAACTAATAATCTGCACGTCTTAGAACCTAAAGTGTAGAAAAAATCCAAAACGCCTAAATTCTTTCGTAAAATAATCAAACGTTACTTAAATCATTCTATATTATATATGACCAAATTTGTCAAAAATATTTAATAATTTAATGGGTAGATTTCCTCTATCGCCAGTTTACATATAACATATAAAAGCTTGCAAGTATTTCTGTTACTTATTGACTATTTGAACGCTTCAAGCTAAACTTTCACATTAATCCTGCCTACCTGGTGAATAATCGCGCCTTTTATTAGCATGTCATTTAGGAAAATACTTAGACAATACGTTAACTAGCAAAATATAACTCACTATATATTGAACTAAAATACACAACTTGAATATGTTAAAAGTTAAAAAAAAAAGTTGCATAGTTCCACGATAGCCATTGATTAGACGTGAAAGCAATAGTGCAATTATTGTTCATGAACAACTTAAGTAAATCTAGCGTCGTATTTTTTAAAGTACTCAATTAATTAAATCGTGTGTTTTTTCGTTTATTTTTGGATAAAGACACTAAACGTTAAGCCTTGTTTACACCAACCATAACATTGCTAGCAACACGTGTTTTCAACTAAGTTATTAGCAATGTTGAAAAAATGCTTACAAATTTTTGACATCATGTTATCAACTTTGTTGCCAACAATCTGTTTATTAACATTGTTAATATTTATAAAAATTGTTAATAACATTAGTTGCCAATATTTTGTTGAAAACATTTGCTGGTAGTAAAAGTTACGACTTTTTGAAACGTGTTTTTGTCACCAACAATGTTGATAACATCATTTTTTCGACCCATTCTTGCGCAGTCTAGATCAAAGGATGTTGGTAACAAATGTTACTAGCAATGTTATCCGCACTGTTGTAGGCATTCATGCCACCAACATTGCTAGTAACATCCCTTCATCATTCTTACAACTTTGTTAGTAACATTGGTGTTTTCAGCATTGTTATAGAACATTTGCTATCAACATAGCTATAACTTAGTGCACCATTGCTTATAATTTGTTGATGACATATGTGTAACTAACATTTTGTGATTAACATTGTCACTGTTATTTTTTCGGTCTAAACTGGGCTTTAGACTGGGGTTTGTTTATGTTGTTGAAAATTAGTGACGTTTGTACACAGATATGTATATTTAACACGTCGTTCTGTACTATTTAGTTTGGTGTTACTGTTCTTGGAACTGAGATACCCTATGCTAGTTGCCATGGTTAGTTAACACATAATATCCATAGACATCCTGGACCACCGCGCCTGAACATATGTCCACACAGTCTGGCCAGTCCTGTTCTGACAAGTTCATTCTCGACAGTTTTCACTAAGTCGATATTCTTATAACACACCGCTATCATTGAACGACTCTTGCAATAGGTTGTCCGATAAACTTAACCCTTTCTCATCCACGTACGCCAATACCAGTGAGTATTATTAAGTCGCATAAAACCTTTAATAAAATAAAGAATTTATTACAATAACAAAAAAATACAATATAATGTGTCTTCAAGAAATGTATAGCACACGTACAATTTTGTTAACGAATACTGTCGATGTTATTAAGGGCTTTAATAAATTTTCAGCTTATTTTTAAAACCAGTATAGTAAATGTTAACTGAATAGGTTATCGATTTGAAACAAAATTAACATTTTTAAACTAGGACATTAAAAAATAAATTTTGCAAACATAGATTGGAAATAAACAGAACCTTTGTAAGTGTTTGTATATATCTAATCGACTTCGGGTAGATATATTATATAGTTATGTAAAGTGGTCAATTGTTATTTTACAGTACTTTAGACATTATTTAAGTCAAATTAAAAAAAATTAAATCCTAGCAATTAAATTTGCAAAATTTTGATTTGTTCCTCAAATCAGCTGTTTGCAACCGTGTACCGCATGTGCACAGTGTAATGTCTTGCGTAATTCGTTTTTTTTTTCAGTCGTTTAAAGTCATCTCCTCCTGCAGAAAATTATATTTTTAAATAATGACAACATTTTAGATAATAACTGAGAAGACTAGTTTGGTGTCGTGAAAATAAACGCATGTTATTCTGTATATTTTCAAAACGTCGACTCTATTAACGTACTTGCTATGTGTTGTGACTTCAATAACCTTGTGCAGTGTTGCTGTATGATACAATAAAGTGCAAGCGAAAGTATTTATAACGTGGTATACTTACTTCTACTTGCAAATCTACATTAAGAAAGCATATTCATATCCATAGTCCAGTTCCGCCCAAGTCAGATATTGAAAGGCCTCGGGTTTAACGACGATGTAGGCGGAAAATAGCACATGTAAGTATATCCTGACTGAAACAGGTCAGTACAAGTGACATGAAGGCATTTCTTACATGGTATGTTTTTACCTGTTTGAGGAGGGGGGGGGGGGCAAATATGGTTAAAACTGGCACGCACATAAAGAATAATACATCAATTTTATTTATTTCTATGGATGTTTAGGTGAATGTATTTTCGCGATCGAGACACAGAACTGTGGGAGCTATAAAGACGACACAACATGCACATCACACCTCACACTAGCCTCTAGGCTCAAGTCACTAACCGTCGTGCTGTCTTCTCACAGACAACTAGCCTCTATGACACATTCAGTTGTGATTCTATCATTTTATGATGTAATATTAAATACGACATTACAAACTTAATTCTTTCACGACAAGGCTCGTAGTTCAGTCGGCTAGGGCATATGTCTGTTAACACAATGATAGCAAGTTCGAATTGAACCCCCGGTGAGAGTTTTTTTAGTGTAGGCGTAGTTTAAAAAAATCATGAGGTTACTTTTCTCACATACGAACACACGTGAACTTACCCTCAACACCAATAACTATACTAGAGCACTGTAGCAGACGACGATGAAAACATAGGATCTAACACGTAACTGTGGTAAGTATCGTACACAGGGGCGTCATTTCAGGTTTTCCTTGGGGGGGCAAAGATATTTGTTTTCAGTGACGGTGACCTTGTTGCATCTTTTTTATTAATTAAGCGTGTATAAATTAGAAATTTTAATATTAAACTTCAGTATTATGTGCATAAGTTAGCATTATTTCAATAACAAAATACAAAAAAATATATTTTATACGCTTAAAAATTTAAATCCAGGGGGTACTGCCCCCCCCCCCTCCCGCTAAATGACGCATCTGAACGTGTAATTGATGAATGCTCCTGTGATTCTAGTTTACGAGTTAGGTTGGTATTTTTCTAGATACTCCAGTCTAACAAAAAAAATTACTGTTTTTAGCCGTGTTAAGGCGTCCTAACCGCATATTTGTGATGAACATTCTGTATTTAAGACATATAATCATAGTTTGCAATGTGTCTTGAGAATCATGATATTGGGATCAGGTTTATGCGCCTCAAGTGTGTTGCAACGAGTTACGACTATTCTCTTTTTAAGGGCGCCGTCTACTAGAATCTTGAAGAGGCGCGCAGACCTTTAACAATCCTGATTTCATTCGAAAACCATTCAACCTGTTGTCACGCGATTAGGCTACGAAAAGCATTTAAGGATCGTAGTACAGGTCTATAATATTGCCATTAACTGTTATCGTTCCTAACAAGTATTTTTTTGAGTGTGAAAGTGACCGAATCGGGACTTTTGACGCTCATTTTTATG
>PNEQ01097977.1:0-47858 GCA_003012365.1 Medauroidea extradentata
AGGAGTAATTGTGTGCATAACTAATTGTGTTGTGAGAGTTCTAGTTGATTACTGTTTTGTGTATTTCATAGCTTTGTGAGCTATTAAATCCAGTACTTAATTTAACTCTTTTATTTGTAATTATAGACCTCTATCCCAAAGAACTCATGGGAATTGCCCACATATAAAGTTTGTGTTCTTCAAACTTGTAACAATATCAAAGAAGGTGTGTGTTAAATTTTATTCTGAAGTTGAAATTTCAAGTAATCACGTCGGCCCTTCTGTATGTTAAAACACCATGGCATTTGTCCAACGAGTATGCCAATGGACGTCAATTACATGTATGTCTGTGAGGTTGTGTTAATGATACTGGATAACAGCTATCAGGGAGATAATAACAACCGGTATTTTTTTAACCTACAGTAATTTGGTTTGCCGCAAAGCGGAGCTGAATTTATTATAACGTAGAAAAACACAACTCACACTGTCAGTTTTATTTCTGCCTTACATACATCAAAAACCAAATAATTTGAGACGTGTGCAACCTTGTGTATTTTTTTCTCTTTGTGGTTTGGTATTATTTTAAAAATGTTTACTTCGACAACCTTCTATTTTTCGCACGTTGAACTCGTGTTCTGAAGGACCCATACTCAGTTGATGGCTCCGGCTATCCTGATATCGGTTATTGCATACTTTCCCGTAATCACTGGGATAGGTCTCTAAACAAATGCCATGGCCGATTCCTATAACAGTTCCTGTTATTGTGTTAAGTTGTCTTCGTCACGGATCTCTAATGACCTCGCTGTCGACGAGACGTAAAGCTTAATTACTTGACCTATATTTTTTTATTAATACAGATTTTTAAGTCCATCACTGATCGAACTCACTGTTTACACTATCTTACTCTGAGATGCGCTGTGACCGTGTACTGGATGTAGGCTTCATTGTTCACACACCGAGACAAAAGTTAAATTGAATTAAACAAAATTTGTTTGACGCAACCAAATAATTTGTTAGTACACAGCGAAATTAACATTTCTGTTGTTGAAACATAATAACTTTGTCGTTTTTGTTTTCTTACCCAAGTGTAATATTTGGATTAGAAAAACCCATTATTAGTCAGTTGGGAAAGGGAAGTGAAATTGCCAGTTTCCTCAGTGAACTTGCCTGGAATCTACACATAGCAAAGAAAAGAAGTGGAAACAATCGTGCGCGTGTATTTTTGTAGCAATACATACAAAAAGCGTTAGTGCAGAGAATCGAACCAGGGAATACTCACTCCAAGCATCCACGGCCAAGTCTGAACACTATATGGCTCTGTTGGTGCAAACAAATGTACATTTGTGTATTTCCTAACAAATTGTTACATTTGTGTTAACCATATATTGCCTTGTCAGGCGTAAATATTTTGCCAAGTGAACTTTATTTTGTTAGGTTAGCAAAATCGGATGTGTTGATTTTGGTGTTTTGTTCTTGCAACAATTATATTTTGCCAGGTTAAGCAAAATATTTATTTCGCCATACAAATATTTGGAAAACATTTCTTTCAGTGCACGGACCTCTCCTCGGGCCTAACTAGAGCGGACGGTGTGCTAGGATGGCTTAGTCACCCCTAGAAAATTATCAGCCCCTTTTCATCTTTAAGAGCTTGCGCCAGAGATTCTCGGCGTTTGAGAGAACTAATTTTTTAACTCTGAAGAGAGCCGGTATCGTAAAATTTCTTTATAGCTTTGTTGCAAATAGGTTTGACTATGTAATGTGATTTTTCCAGACAACGTATATACAAAAATTTTACCTAGTTTATAAATTAAAAGGAAATTTCGTTAATTTACTACTTAGCTACCATTATGCTATACTTCGCCTCTACGAAATGGGTATACGTAGTCAAAACTAGTTATAACAAAGTTACAGAGTGATTCTGCGATATCGGCTCCCGTTTAAGTTTTTAAAAAATAGCTATCGAAAAAATTTATGAAACTCGGGCCGAAGCAGTTTTCATCGTCATAATTTTATTTTTATATTTGTACCAGATATTTTTTCCCCTTACTTTAGACATAAATTGTGACTAAATGTTGCTCTTTGAAATTGTTTTATCTCTCATAGTTGTTGGGTAATGATTCGTAAACGTCAAAATTTGCATGTTACGGTTTTATGTACGCCACTGAAACCAACTGACATACCAAACTGGAAACAAATTACAGTGAGTGACAGTATTGCAGGCTACAAGTTGACATATATAATAACTAAGAATGTAACATTTATATGTTTTAAAACATAATTGAATATTCCATATTTTCATTTAAAATTTCAGCATAGAGAAAGAGAGAGAGAGAGAGAGAGTGTATATATATGTATATATATATATATATATATATATATATATATATATATATATATATGTGTGTGTGTGTGTGTGTGTGTGTGTGTGTGTTTGTTCCCTTCCAAAACAATTATTTATGTGTTTTTTGTAATGACGAAATTGTTTTGGTGACCCACAATTTCTTAGCGGTGACAACGAAATGGTTATGTGATTGGCAGAAAAATATTTAGTAGAGTCAATAGTAACAACAAATGTAAATATACAGTAGTTGTAGGTGCGCGCACTGAGGCGTGAGTTCCCTACCAACCACGTGGAGTGGTCAGTCACATGTCTCGGCGACTGACCACGTGGTCAGCGGCCTGGAGTAAGGGGTGATCGAACCCTACACCCTCGAGCCAACAAGGAAGGCGGGGTCGGTGGTGCCTTGACCCACGCAGCTTCCGGTCGCGGGGCAGCGGAGCGACCACCCTCCCCTCCACACCCCTGCCTCACCTCACCCACACATATGAGCTGAGAAGTAACGGCATGAGACCACTGCTGCACGTTACATACATGGCCGCACACTGAGTGGTCCAGCTATAGGTTTGAAGAGGAAGGTGGAGTCCTTAAAAATTAACTATGCCCATACCCCGAGTCATAAAAAGAGGATCTGGAAATTTTTTAAATTAAGTTAAATTACTTCTGTCATTTCCAAGCCTATTTAAATTTAATTTTACTATAGTTTCGTATTTTTCTAGTCCCCTAGCGATAGCAGCGTAATTAGAGGCAGACATTTTCTTTGTGTCGAACTCTCCCATAAGAAACAGGATCTAGGCCTCTGGGTTGTAGCCGCGTCAATGTCGCATTTCTTCCCGACGTTTCGGACAGCATTGCAGCTTCCATCTTCAAGGATGAAGTTTCTAGTCGCAGTAACTATTTCCTTCTGAGCCTCTGCCTTCATGTACTGTAGGCTGTACCTGGGTGTTCTCTGGTTGGCTAAGGCTGTCGGCCAATCCACGACCTCCTTGGCTGTGATTGTCTGAGGTGTTCGGCCAATCCCTGTCGACTTCGCTCCTGATTGGCTGGGATGATTGGCCAATCGTGGAGGGGCATGTTGTGGTCATTTGGTCCAGCTGAGTTTTTAGATTATGGAAAAGTGGTGCCCAACTATTGCTTAATTTGTATCCATATTTCCTGTTGATGTTGGATGGGGTGCTTCGCGATTTCAATCGCCCCTTGGATATATATCTTATTATAATTAGAGATGTTGACAATGGTGTTATATTTATCAAATTCAACACTGTGTTTGGTTTCGACTGAGTGTTCTGCTATGGCTGACCGAGGATTTTCCTGTTTGTAATCTCTGATGTGTTCTTTAACCCTGGTGATGACTATCCTTCCAGTTTGTCTAATGTATACTTTCCCACAAGAGCAGGGAATTATGTCTAAACTGTATTAGAATCAACCTTAGTCTGCAGGATGTGATAGCTCTGTTGTAGCATCACATTTCTGGGCGTTCCTTGGTGATGTTCAGAGGATGGGACAAGAGGACACGAAGGACCAAGACATGTAAATGTTGCACAGTCTATATTGTGACACCACAGACTGTGATTTGCCAGTAGAACCGCAAGACAGTTGAGAGTTAAGAACAAAACCACTGAACACGAAGCAGAGCTACAGATGTGCTCGTAAGCCATTGAAACTGAATAATATTTTTATTATTAATTTCATTTATCTACCCACATATAGTTCAGCCATGGGCCGGTTTGCAACAAATATGTGTTACATTGCATCAGATAGTTTACATCTGCACAGAAAGAAATACAAAAAAAGTAATCAAGTGATAATACTTGCCTTAAAGAAATAAGTAAATCAAAGAATAACATTTGACATAAAGTTAACTACCTTAACATTTTTTGCAATTAAAAAATTTAATTAACTAAACAAAAAAAAGTCTTGGCTCTAGGGGCGGATCTATGGGGAGGGGGCAGAGGGGGGGGCAGACTGCCCTAGGCGCCGGGTTAGAGGGAGCGCTGTTGGTGCCGAAAATTTGTACTTGGGAATGAAATGTAAATGTGTGAAAAAAAAGATAAAATAGCTACCAATATTTGTACTTCTACTAGTTTTTAATTTTTGTATTTTTATTAACCTTGAACACCATATAAGATATAATGTTATAAATACAGTATTTATAATTACAACGCACACTTGAAACACTGCTAATGGTAGCTAGTAAATACATGTTTTATGTATTTCTACTCAAATTTTATACTGTTATTATGCGAGTGCAAATCAACGTATGCAAAATACGTTCGTTACTCTTGGGTTGATTGGACTGATGGGGAAAGGGCGATGGAAAGGAAGGGGTGGAGTGGGGGGGACGAATCACAATTCTTGCCCGGGAGAAGGAAAGCCTAGATCCTCCCTGCTTGGCTCTATATATGAAGCCTGTGGACCAGTTACTGCATATACATAGAGACGATGACTAAGGGAAGACGCGCGGCTGGAACGCCCTTACCGCCGAGCACGTCCTGACCGCGGGACGTGGCAGCCTTGACTTGCAGGGAGGGAAGGCAGTGAACTATGTCGGAACATGGAAGGGCGGGGGAGGGGAAGGTGAGATAGACTACAGACGTGGAGGCCGCAGTAGTGTCCGTGGCTGGCGGTGGTACGGTCATGGCCAGGGTGGAGATACTTGTGACACTGTTGTTGTGGGTGAAGTACGCCGGTACGCTCACTCTCAGCTCTAATCTTGCAGGGGTACCCAGCGGTGAGTACCACGTCTCGGGAGGACCGGCCCTCACTTTATTCATAACAATATATGTACGAGGGACAGGACAATTTCGTGAATTCAATGACCGCATGATAGAATCTATTAGCCTATGCATACTCAAACCACGTCTATTCGTTTATTGTCTGCTGTTCAACTGACTAGCAACTAACGGACAAATGAAATGATCGGTGCTTGAATATCTATAGAATAGTTGATTCTAACCTGCAGGTCATTGAATTCACGAAATTTTCCTGTCTGTAAATATGAATGATTGATAGAGATGATGGTTTATCGCGGGAAAAACTTGACAGTTTGCTGGGTTTCAACACACGTTCAGCTTACCAGAAGATTACTTGTAGCTGTTACTCTATTTGACTGAACCAATAAGGATCCCGCTATTGTAATATGCGATGCCTGTAATTGGTCTGCAGACAGCTACGTTGTATCATAAGTATATCACCGAATCATTTATGTTGCAATAAACTACAGTGTTTTCAAGTGTATGTTGGCCCAAATCATTTTCGCGAAATACCATCATCTCTAATGATTAGGGCCACGATTTTGTCGCGAAAAGATTTTTGCCCCACTTTGTTTCAGTGACTCACGTGAACATCGGCAGTTATGTTTCAAGGGTATTGGCAGCGTTTCTTTGTTCAGACAAATTTCTCATTTGACTGCACCAATCAGAATAAGATTATTGTGGGTCTGTATGTCTATAATTTGCCAAGGTCAGTGAGAGTAAAATCATCCAACCACAGCTGATGTAGCAGAGCTGCAGGTGTGCACATGACGCATCGAAACCAAATGTTGCAAAAATCTTTTCGCCATAAAATCGTGGCTCTACTAATGATTAGAGGTACGTAAATTCGCAGATACATTCCAGGTCAGGTTGAACGCCAATTATGTATACTTCATTGTCATGTCTGTGACTTGCTGGCGGCTGTTACGAAACGCGTTTGACTACTGCAAGCCAGTAGTAAATAAGGAAATAATGCCAAGTGCTATCGCTTGCTACCTGCTTGTACGGTTACAAGTCAATAGATAATCGATTGTGGCCAGTGGGTGTATAGAACTGGCAAGTCTAGGCTACTGCCAGAGGAACCGCGAAATTGACGTACCTCTATTAATGATATATAATTTGTAGAGACGGGAAAAATTCTCGGGTTCACTGACATGTAGGCTAACCTCCAAGAATATATGTGAACTGAAGCAGACAACAGCAGTTCACTAGCTGCTTTCTGACACAGTGAAATGGGCCTGTATTTAGTTACATTTCTATTATTGGCTCAGAGACTTACACGAGGTGTAAGATAAGTCAACTTCAGTTGCTGGAATTCTAGCTTGTGTCGGAAAGAAAACGCGAATTTTTCAGGTACCTAATAATTTGAAATGAATTGACATGTCTAAATGTTCCATTAAACCGAGGCCTAATGGTTGCTGTAAAATATATTCTTAAATGTATGTTTAGCAAATCTGGTGCAACAGTAACTTGTTTACCATTTGAATATAAATTTAATTTTTGTAACACATTGTTTTTCTTTTATTTATATAGTGCCTTCATGTTTATTCTTAAAGGGTTTTAAGCTTCATTCCAATTAAAAACCACACAGAAGGAAATTTACGTGAAGTTGTAGTAAGGATAATTTTACTACAAGTTACAAAGTTCAATGTTAAAAGTTTGGCACAGGGAAGATTTCTGCCGCTTGAGCGCTGGTATCGGTAATGGGTGCAAACCGACCAATCACAGAGCTTTCCTGAATTTTATGTTACATTAAGTTGATAATTTAAAACGTGAAATTGGTATATTTTCACTCTAAAATTAAGTTAAATTACTTCCGTAATTTCCAAGCCTATTTAAATTTATTTTTCTATGGTGTCATAATTTTCAGGTCCGTTAGAAATATCAGCGAAATTAGAGGCAGAAATTTTCCCTGCGCCAATTCGTCCCATATAGGAATTGACATCGAATAAAAATTATCGATTAGTTACGAATCGATTACATCGAAAACATACGATAATTGTAATCTAATTATAGTATTCAGGTAATCTACTGCAATTTTAATCGATTAATTTAACAATATGCTCTCATTTGTTTTTTAAGTGCGTATTTGCATGTGTTAAAATACTTTTTTTTTCACAAAAAGGGCTTACATGCTCACAAAATGAAAAAAAAAAAAGTAATTGAGAACTGAATAGTGCCTTATTTTTAAACAATTAAGTGATGGTTTTAGTCAAGAGCAGAAGTTTACTCTCTGGCCTGCAGTAAAAATAATTTTATGTTAATATTCACTGGCAATCAAAATTGAATTTTAACTTATGTTTTCAAAGAAATTACTTTAGAAAGTATTTATTGTAATAACTGGAAATAAAAAAATTAACTACTGCATTAACACAATTCAAAACTATTCTTAATGTAAACAACAGTAGCCATCTTGGGTTTTATTGTTTTAAACCAGCAGTTTTACTTAACAAATCCGCCAATATATTGGCCACGATGAGTTAGTTTTAAAAAAAATTAGTTAATTTTTAAATAATTACCATACGAGTTGTCTGCGACATTGATTTTTGTGGAAAAGCTCACAATCTCTTTGTTGTTTCAAATAAAATCGCGACAAGTGTTCTCTAATGTGGCAAGGAATTAAATATTTTATACGATTAGTTGAATTCCAGTTGAGTTAAAGTACTATATATTCTCCCTTTTACTATCTTTAGTGTGCATTGGTTTATTAAAATGCTAAGGATGAAAGTACAGTGTTCATCCCATAGTCCGCATTTTAATTTTATGAAGACAATTTAATTTGGAAATAAGCGGAATATAATCGGTATAAACCAATAGATATAGTCACTAATCTAACTGGAACTAATTGATTCGAAAAATCGATTAATTTAGTTGAACTAATATATTATTGTACTAGTCTATATAGGTAATCGAACATCTCTACTTCCATAAGGAAATACATTTCCTTTCTATCCTGTAGAATTAACCTTAGTTGTAGCCACCAGTATTTTAAAAGACGTAATGATATCCACGGTTGTCAAGGTCAGAGCTATGACAATGCAGCCAACATGTCAGGAAAGTATGAGAGCTTACATGTGCACATTATCACTTCATTTAAAAAGTAGGGCACAGATTTATATTGCCCCGAGCCTCATATTCTTATAAAACGGTCCAGGTACCACTTTTGTTGGGGTTGCGGCCAGTGTGGTGTTGCATGGCAGAACTGCAGTTGTCGAGAACTGTACAGGGATGATGTGTGCTAGTTGTCGCTGTATCCACTGACACGATATATGCCTCTTATTACAAGGCAGGGCAAATTCGTGGGTTGACTGACCTGTAGTCTAGACTCCAAGAATATACTCGGTGTACACGAAAGTATGTTAGAAACTTTGAGAGATGATTCGCTGTACAAATGAGGTTAAGTTATATAATGGAAGTTGTTGGCTGCTGTTAATCTTAAGGGCGCCGCCTACCTGCGCATTAGAGGCACAAAAGCGACGGAGCAGTAAGGTCGACCTTGTAGCGTGCATCAAATGCCGCGTCGCCTCAACGAGCCGAGAGCTGAACTAGCGTGCGAGCTTCCCGCCAAACAGTTTTTGGCTATATAGGACAGTAGAGTTTCGCATACATCCGGTTAGTACATTTTGAAGTACGGCAGTCCTAAAATGCTGTTTTTGTTTATGTTGGAGAGCTTAGAAACTGTCTGTAATGAGCAGGTTTTTTTTTAACAATGACTTTTCGACCTTGTCCGAAGTGTGTTTTCTTTTCGTACGTTGGCACAATGGACGCATGTGCGATTGATTTGCAAAAAACACTGCAACGAATTTCAAGCGCGTGGTAAACAACCCTCGTAAAATAATAATTTTATATTTTTATGAAATATTGTTAGTTTTGTAGACGATATTTGTGAGTATATTTTACTCTTACGAAACAATTTTAGCTCTCATAGTTTTCTCATAACGGTGCGTCGAAGTCAAAATTGCATGTTCTTCTGCCACGCAAATAGTGAAAACCAACAGACCTACTTAAATAAAATAGTTCACTGTGAACTTACGTCCCATGAGTTATGCAATAAAACATTAAAATTACCCACAACGTAATAATTGGAATTTAAAAAGTACGCGAAAGTATAGAAAAAAGTTACAAATTCAGGATTTTTTTTTAAATACAAAAACAGTCCGCAGGATTTTTTCAAATGTTATATTTCGTAGCCCATAGTATGTTATTTTACTGTGAATTATTTCACGTATGTAAGTCAATTGGTTTTCACTATCTGCATGGCAACAGAACATGGCAAATTCTGACTTTGACACTCCGTTATGAGAAATCTATGAGAGCTAAAATTGTTTCGTAAGGGAAAACTGCACTCACAAGTATCGTCTACAAAACTAACGCTATTTCATAAAAATATAAAATTATGACTTCATCGCACTCGAACACCCTTAAGGGAGAAAATCGCGATTGAAAATCGTCATTCAAAAACCAACATTTGTTAAATTAACCAAAAGCCAGAAAAAATAAATAATGAACTTACATATGCAGTTTAATAACAAGATTTGCAATCTGTGAAAACATGGTTTCAAACACGTTTCATATTCAGTAGATAATGTGGTTACTAATTATTCTTTTACATAGACATTTTGACCGTTACATTGTTTGGCTATGAACTGACACAGTTTGTAGAATGAGGCCCTAATGAACAAATAAAGGTCGCCTTGTCGTAAAAGCCTCAAGCGAACCGTAAAAAAACCGTAGGAAAAGTGCAACCTTACATATAGGCAAAATGCAATAAACAAAAGACTCGACATTTGCAGATATTAATAAACTGCACCCGGAATGTCTATTTATTTTTTTGTGCCGTCTGTGGTATTGTAACAAATTTTGGTTCTCAATGACAATTAACAATTGTATCAGCAAAAAAAAAAAAAACTCACAATATAAAAACTTACCTCATTTTTAGAAGGAATTATCTCGCAAAATTTGTAACATACTGTCAGGAACATCCTGGGCTTGTATTAAGTTATTTTAGCTCTAGGCTGTACAGGATATAATGAGAACTACTTACTATTTTCTGTGAGTTATAATGTCTTCATCTTTACTGTATTAAATGCGAAAACTTCCGTGTAACTGAAGACTAGTGTAAACATTTCACCAACGTGGATCTATTGGGAAGGGGCAAGGGAGGACTGACTGCCACGGGCGTCGGGTTGATGAGAGCCAAAAATATTTACGTACTTGGGAATGAAATATAAATAAGTGTAAAAAAATATACAATATCTACCAATATTTAGACTTAGCCTAGTTTTGTATTTTTGCATTTTCATTAACCTTGGAACACCATATAATGTTATAAATACAGTATTTATAATTAGAATGCATACTTAAAACACTGCTGCTAATTGTGGTGCCACCTATACTCTTCGGTACTATGCCCCACAAGTTGCTGCGACAGATTTGATGGTACTGAGGCTCTCCACGTGATGCTGCCCATGTGTTTTATTACAATGTTAAAAATAACAATTGTAGACTGATCAGTTCTCACAAATACTCCGGTCTCAGCGGTGAGCTACTCTTATCTCAGGGTTTCGTGGTATCGAAGGGTGGACATGTACAGCCAAACACGTGGTTCAATCAACAGCCCATATTTATTACCTCTTCATTTTTTCAAAGACTTACGCAACCGCACTTACATAGGCACATACACTTCTCTTTTATATAAATTTAAAATAAAACTGAAAAAAAAAAACAACCAAACGAAACCAAACTCAAAGGAAACAAACACGTGCTGAACTAAAACATAACTTCAGAAACCGATAGTAGGCCGGCCACGCGGTCGGTATCGCCGTAAGTTTATATCAAATGAAAGAGAGTAAATTAATAAAGAGAAATACTAGCAAGTGTTTTTACCGCCTTCCATCGTGGCCCCATGGCTTTCGTTTGCGCCCCTCGGCTTACCACGTGCTAAACTCCCGCAACGCAACGCACGTCCGGTCTCCTCGACAGTCATGAACAAAGTGACCAGCCTCGGCAAATGCAATGGCGTCCCAAGATACCATGGCGGCCTACCTTCCGGTAAAATTTTCTTTAACATTCTAGTGAGACCAAATAACGGTCTGGATACAAATTAAACAAACTAAAATTATTGAAAACAGGCAAAATTCTGCTCAGCACAATGACATATTTCAATATTTTACTGAATAATTATTACAATAAAAATATTTTAAATACAGTTTTGGCATCGGACATTGCCGGCCGTACACCTTGCAGTACCCTCTGTGAACCCCCATCGGTGTCGCCCCCGCGGCACCATGGCCGGGCTGGCCGAACTCATTTACACATCTTTAAAATAAACACCAAAAACTTTCCAACTACAATAACATTTAAAGGATCAATTTCTCGTAAAATTTCCAAGGGTCCAAAGTTGATTGAATTTTTATGCCGTTTCAGAAAAGTCTACACAAGACATATTTATTTTAAATTCACGTGCCGTCCGGAAACAACTCAGAATAATTCTAACTGAACGCTTGAGAACACATTATTCGACATTAAAATATTACAATGAATAGACTAATCACTATCAATTGCATCCAGACACGGTTTTCTGTTACTGTACTGTTTCGCCAGGCCCAATAGCGATTTTACATTTATAGAGTGGGTTTTATAGGTGATATCCTGTTCAGCAAAATTATAATATTAAAATTAATTAACCAAATCACTTTCTTAGGAGATTATTAGGCTTAAAACAACAAACATGGAACGCTTATTGAAACAATTACTCCTGAAACTTACAATTGTTTAAACACTAGGCGTTTAATCGTCTACAAGTAATGGACTAAAGTAGGGTGGCCGGGCAACACACTGGGGCCTTTGAAATTAATAAAGGCATCATCACTGCCCTACACTTAACTGACGCTAGGCTGACCAGCTCTTGGTTCTGAAGTGTCAGTAACACAGGCTAGCGTCCTCTATGCAAAATATAAAACATTAACTGGGACTCTAAGCAAATCCCTAAAAACTCCTAAGCGCAGGCTGGTCGCTTCATATAATGTTAGTTAGTAAGATACAGGTTTTATGTATTTCTACTAAAATTGTATACTGTTATTTACTCGAGTGCAAAGCAATCAAGATACGTTTATTACCTTTGGGTTGATTCGGTTAGGGGAACGTGGTACGGGGAAAGGAGGGGGGGGGGGGAGCAAAATACAATTCTGGCCCCGGACGAAGGAAAACCTAGATGCGTCTTTGCATTTCACAACTATCATAACTTTACGTATATAGCCCTAGTAAATACATTTTATTTTATTATTATAAGTGTTGGGTAGTGCTCATTTTAAACCGAACCGCCTATATCAATATGTATATATCGTTCGGAGCAGTGTCGAAGCGTGGATGTGTTCCAAGGCAAGCTGTATGAGACCCGACTATGTACTTTGATCAGGTCACAGACTAAATAGTAATCCAGACGTCAAATGGCGTGGCGGCTCGTTTGATACGGGCGAACTTGGCCGCTTATTGGCTGCCCGAGGTTGCTGATATCAGCCCCGTGTATGTTTGGCTCCTGCATGTTACGGCAGGTTTCCTATTGGCCTGGCTGCCGGCTAGCAGGGCAGCCGCCTTACGCTGATTGGCGGTAGGTGTCTCCGCCATCTTGCTGGCCAGGGAAGCCATTTTGCTGGCGTGTGTGGCTGAGTTCGCTGTCCTACCTGCTGTTTCACTTCTGTATGCCTAAATATTCTGTGATCAGGTGACAGTTGTGTTGCTGAGACCTTGGTGTATTACTGAGGACTAGTTGCTCGTCTCTTACATGCTACTGGCTGAAGTGTACCTGCTCCTACCAGTCAAATAGTTCCACTGGCAACTGAGAGTTCTGTATAGTCACTGCTAGGGACGGGAATTTTAGGTGAAAATATTTTTGCCCCACTTTGTTTCAGTGTCTTACGTGTACAACCGCAGCTCAACTTCTTGATTATTGACAGAGTGTTTATGTGCGTGAGTTATTATTCATTTGACTGTGCCAATCAGTACATGGATAACTGCAACACATCACTCGTTTGTGATTTGCGGGTTTAACCTCCACACGCTGGATGTAACGGCATCCAATCACTGACCTCGAAGCAGAGATGGAAGTGCGCACGTAAAGCGCTGAAGCAAAAGTGATGCAAAAATCTTTTCGCGAAATTTCCTGTCTCTAGTCACTGATAATCGCCGCTTGTGCTACAAAACTCCACGCTTCGCCACTGGCACGGAGTGAGTACCTGGGAGCCAGGGTATAATACTCCGAACTGTGCGTCCGTATACAACTGCTTACCCCAGATAATGACATGACATTGATCCCTACGATGGAGAGGCGCCGAAATTAGGGGGAGGAAAATATCCCCGAGAAAACCTGCCGACCAGCGGCATCGCCCGGCACAATTCCCACATGTGAAAATCTAGGAACTGACCCCGCCGGGATCACATGGTGGGAGGCGAGTGCCCTAGCCACTGTGCCTGTTATTTTAGCTGCAGTTAGAGGCAGGAAAAATTCGCGGGTGTCACTGCCCTGTAGGCTAGCTTCCAAGAATATATGTGAAATCGTGCAGACAGCAGCTGTTTATTAGCTGCTCGCTGACATAGTGAAATGGGGCTGTATTCAGTTACAGTTTTATTATTGGCTCGGTTAATTCCAGGAAGTGACGAGTAAGTCAATGGCCAATTGTAAACGTGATACAGACTTATAGTTGCTGGAATTATAGTTTGCGCCTAAAAGAAAACGCGAAATTTTCAGGTCTCTAAGTATAGTCTATCCCACCAACAAATGCACTTATCTGACAGTTGTGTTGGCAATGTTTTCTGAGGTTCGCTGTGAATCATCGTTTGGTTTCTGGAATATTTATCCCACCAAGGCGATCCGGGTTCGATTCCCGGCGGGGTCGGCCCTCGGGTTTTCGCAGTTGGGAATCGTGTTGGACGATGCCGTTGGTCGGCGGGTTTTCTCGGGGATCTCCCCCCCCCCCCCGCCCTTTCATTCCGGCGTCGCTCCGCAATCACCTCATGTCACCTCTCACCTGCGCTGAAGACCTTGATGTTAAGCGCTGACCAAAATATCTCACTCATTCTAGATTATTTAATGTTGTTCGCGTCGTTTCCTCTTCACTGACTCATTTAGCAAGTTAAAAAATGGTTTCATAAAAATAAAACATTCGATTTTATTTTCTGAAATCTCAATAATTAGCTGTCAATAAAGTGCACTCGTTTGTGGTACACACTATACTGACTATACCGCACAGCAGTATAGAGTGCGTGCGTGTGTTCAAGTTTGTTAAAAATAATTGTTCCCAGTTTGATTAATTTTCGTTAACTAGAGTTCTGAGACTGTCTCCATAATGAAATGCAAACAGCACAGCAAGAACATTTACAAAATTATGTGAACATTCAAAAATAGCAGGAAGGAAAAAAACTTTATTGTAACGTGTGTTTTAATTGACAAGCCTGTTTCTGGCCACAAAAGTAAGTATAACTGTGCAATTTTTAATAAATCAAATTCATTATAACTGTACACATTGTAGACTGCTTGCTGACACTGTCGCACCATGTGATTGGACCTGCACTTAGGTTATTATTCATTGCTGACTCAGCGTCCGTCAGAACGTGATACGAACTTACAGTTGTATAGAACCTAGCTTGTGCTGAAGGTAAATGCGAATTTTTCAGGCCCCTGCACATTGCTGAGTGTTCACTCAAGGTTCAGTAACTAGGTACCAGAAAGTTAGTGATTTCAATGGCATGTGTGTAGGTTGTACAGGATGTTCCTGAACTACAGGGACAGGCGCAGAGAGGTGATTTCTTATGAAAAATAAAGTAGAAAATATAAGGGTACATCGTACCTAGGTTAAATAGTTAGGGCGTAACGAGCCTTTGAATATAGAGTTTCAAAACCGTACATTATTAAAATACCGGAAACCTAATGATGTAAAATGACAAAACTCTAAACATTGACTTATGTTATTGGGGTCTTGAAATCCTCATCAAATACTGGTTGATACCTTCAACCGTTACTAAAGTAATAGGGATGGCCGCCTTGTGATTAGATTATATTTTGTACCGTCGGGATATTGCAAAATTTGGGTATGTTTTATTGAGTAATGTGTGCTTTGTAACAAAAATGGCTCTCTTATTGCAACTGTCTAGGAGTTATAGTTGTTAAAAATGCACGTGAAGTTTTAGCTGCAGTGATAGTGTGCCAAGAAAGCATAGGCAATACTGCGTACATGTGTGTTGATGTGTTCACAGCACAGGTTATAGTGGACAATCACTGTAAATAATATTATCCACACTTCCGGTGTCTTGTGAGGGAGCCACGGTGGCCGAATGAACAGACTATTCCACTCCCACCAAGACAGTCCGGGTTAGATTCCCGGCGGGGTTGTTCTGCCGATTTTCGCAAGTGGGAATCGTGCCGGACGATGCCGCTGGTCGGTGAGTTTCCTCGGGGATCTTCCGCTTCCCCCGCCCCTTCATTCCGACGCCACTCCATACTCATCTCATGTCTCGCCTCACCAACGCTAAATACCTCGACGTCGAGAGCTAACAAAACTCTCTCTCTCTCTCTACCAGTAGAGTCCTTAGTTCCGTGCAACTTACAGGGCCTCGCACCAAACAAATAGGACAGTTTCTATCGTGTAATATTGTACGAGACGTGTATAAGTTTGTGTAGGTATATTCTGTGCTCATACTCGGCTAGACGTCCACAGCCCAGACGTGGCGCGCTGACAGCAGCAGGATGTTGGCTGTGAGGTGCGGAGTTCCCTCGACGCCTCAGCCATTGTCGGCTCCAGTGTCAGCAGCACCTTGGGAAAGGTCGTGTAATTAGCTCTGGCCTCGCCCGCTACACTCCACACTTCCTGGCTGCATACTTACACCACCTAACTACCTGCTGTCTCACCAGACAACAGCCAAATATTCGGCACACTCTTAGGGACGAAGAGACAAGTGGTTAGATAACAAGAATCAATCCCCCTCCTTGTGTTCCAACTACACCATTATTGTCATAACATAAAAGTACATATTCAACTATGAGTCTAATATTTATATTTTCCATGCATCCTCTCAGAAAACATACTGAAAGTTCATTAAGAACATTTTGCTGAACTGGTTAATTTTTATGTTATTCACTGACGTATGCATGGAGCCACGACTTTGTGGTGGAAATATTTCTACAGCAATTACTTTGAATGCCATGTGAGCACACCTACATGTCTGCTTGATGGTCAGTGATTGGTTGTTTAAACTCTCGCTTGTCTTGGGTTTCCACTGGCAAATCACAGACGTATGATGTCACAATAACCTTATTCTGACTGGCGTTGTCAAATGATAGACGTGTCTGAACAAACACACTCTGCTAATATTCATGAAGCAGAGCTGTGTAAATACACGTAAGGCAGCGGAACGAAATGGTGCAAAAATATTTTCGCGACCTACGAAAAATCGAAATCGTACAATTATGGATATCATCATCTGACGATTTTTAAATTCTGTACAGTTAAAAGTGATAGTTTTTGCCATTGATTTTCGGAATATTAGAAAATTAATTGAAACAGCCGGAATTAATTTTAGTTGTAATATATCCTATGACAAAAAAAGCAAAATAACACTACCATTGAGAGTTTTAAATGTATGTTGCAATGGGAGTTTACAATTGGAATTTATTGGTTTGTGGACATACGCCATTGCTCTCGTTTTGCTGATCAAACTCGTGTTGAATGACAAAGTGTAATATATATATATATATATATATATATATATATATATATATATATATATATATAAAACACGAAAAATCCCAGAGGAAGTCTGTCAGTTTTTTTATTATATTAGACAACTATCTCTAAAAGTCTTTGTTGTCTAATATAATACATAAAAAACTGACAGAATTTTTTGTGTGTTATATACATATATATATTTCTCTCTCTCTCTCTCTCTCTCTCTCTCTCTTTTGTACTTTGTCATTCAACACAAGTTTGATCAGCAAAACGTGGTTAATGGCGTAGGTCCACAAATCAATAAATTCTAATTAACACTATCATTGATTTACGATATGTTTTTGTGTATCTTTGTGTCTGTAAAGTTGTACGTACTATTGGTATCACTGTCGCAGACTGCTACGAGAGGGTCGCCATCGGCCAGAAGCTGCCCGCCCAGCAGGTGACTCGCTCGACGCCGGCAAAGCGTGACAAGGACTGCGAGAAAGAGTGCGATGACGACCTGGACAAGTGCGAGGTCTTCAGCTTCAGGTTAGTGCCAAGCCTTCAGCTTCAAGCGAGTGCGAGGTCTTCAGCTTCAGGTTAGTGCCAAGCCTTCAGTTTCAAGCGAGTGCGAGGTCTTCAGCTTCAGGTTAGTGACAGGCCTTCAGCATCAGGTGAGTGCCAGGCCTTCAGCATCAGGTGAGTGCCAGGCCTTCAACTTCAGGTGAGTGCCAGGTCTTTAGTTTCAGGTGAGTGTCAGGATTTCAGCTTCAGGTGAGTGCCAGACCTTCAGCTTCAGGTGAGTGCCAGATCTTCAGCGTCAGGTGAGTGCCAGGCCTTCAACTTCAGGCGAATGTCAGATCTTTAGTTTCAGGTGAGTGTCAGGCTTTCAGCTTCAGGTGAGTGCCAGGTCTTCAGCGTCAGGTGAGTGCCAGGCCTTCAACTTCAGGCGAATGCCAGGTCTTCAGCTTCAGGTGAGTGCCATACATTCAACTTCAGGTGAGTGCCATACATTCAACTTCAGATGAGTGCCATACATTCAACTTCAGGTGAGTGCCTGGCCTTCAGCTTCATTTGAGTGCCAGGTCTTCAGCTTCACGTGAGTGTCATACCTTCAGCTCAGTCATTCCATGCCAAAGTGAGCCTTACTGTTAAAAATAAATAGAACTACACAGTGAAGCGTTAAGTTGCAAAAGTAAACATATACTTTATATTTTCCACTGATAAGTAAATTTTTACTGAATTTCAAATTTTAGGCATATTTAATATCATTTACAAAAGTGCTTGTATTTGACTTCTTTCCCGTTAAACATTTTTAAAGGTTTTTGTTGGTATGCCTAAAGCTTTCAGTTTAAATAATGAGCATGTTTTCTCCGTTGCACCAGTTAATATGTGTGTAGTTTCCTAGCTGCAAGTATTATTTACTAGAGGTAAGATGATTTTATTTTATTCCAAATATAGTTAATGATCATATCCTGTGTCACGCCCGTGATGATAATGTTAGAAAAGTTAGTTTTAAAGTGAAAAAAAAAACTTCTTTATTTTGGAATATTTTGTGGAAGTGAGCTTAAATGTTTTCTTCAAACAATAGCCAAGTTGGTTTTATATTCACAAAATACTGTCAGAAATATTTAGATTTTAAAAACTGTCACACCCGTGATGGTTTTCATAAGATTAGTAACAAAAGTTTTCTTTTAACTCAAAACAAAATTGTAAATTTTTTGCAAGGTTACATTTGGACCCGGTTACAGTTGCCTAACTAAACAAAAAGTTAGTTATAGCCAACAAAAGATTGCTGAAAGAAAAGCGTAAATGTCGGGAAAGGAAGAAAGAAAATAAAAAGGAGTTGTTACTCACTTCCACTTAGAATTTGGGATCTTACAAATGTCCTCAGTCACTTGGCAAAGCAGTGTCACACGCAAAAAGAGAAAATTGCCTAACAGTCCTCAAAAGAATAATGCCATCATAAAGAAATTGATATCAGATGAAGCTCTCAGCCTATCTAAAACATTATTCCAAAGTTCCAAAATTTCCAAGCAATCGTGGAACAAATCCTGTACGACCACAGAAAAAAGAGTAAAGGATTTTTACTTGAGGAATGACAAGAGTATGCAGGCTTCTGGTAAACGGTTAGTGAAGTCTGTCAAAGATCCTGCGTGTCTGGCATCCGCAAATCATTTGAAAAGCATCACATGTTTATGAAAATTAATGAAGCATCCATGTTGTTCTCATCAGAAAATCCAGACATCAATTTGAGTAAAAGCAATTTTTTTTTTTTTTTTAATTTTGCTCTCAACACGTTTTCCCATCATAATTACTACCTCATAATGTGTGTGTTTGCAGGTACTATGCAAATGCTGACTTTATTTTGAGTTGCTTATATGATATGGTAGACAATGTTCCTGAAAATTCCAATGTCCTTCTGGACAAAATTTGCTGCTGTTCAAGCAATGAGAACGTATGACTAACATATTATGTAATGAGTGTGACAACAGGATTTTGGAGCCTTTACAGGAAGACCTACAAGTACTGAGTTAAAATGTTACATACAGGCAATGGTGCGAAGTAGAAGGCCGTCTCAAATTAATGATTAATGAAGAAACTGGAGTGAAGTTGGCTCTATCCTCCCCTCTATCCCCGTTTTCGTTCCGCACTTCCTCGCCACGCCGGAGAAGGGATAGAGACGGAGCATAGAGCCAACTTCACTCCAGTTAGAAGATGCATGTACAGAACTCCAAAATCAGTTGCCCATTTACAAGAAGCATTGCTTTGTAAAAATCGTTGAAGGTGACTATTTTTGAAACAAAGAAATTGAACCTTAGTGAATATTATATTGTAATGGACGACTTGAAGTACACGCCCCCTGACGTCACCGCAGGGGAAAAGTACTGTGGGAAACAAAGCTTGTTTACAAACACGCTGATTTGTAAGTTGGTAATTGCAGAAAGCAAAAATGTTGCGCATTCGTAGATTTGCACGCAAGGGTAAAAATAATAGTTTCAATTTCATGGTTAAGATACGCAAATACATGAGATTAATGTTTACCGGGAAAAATGGTAAATTCCAAACAAATAATCAATTTTCTTGACGTACATCTCATCCGGGACATTTTACGCCAAACAGCTAAATGAAGGTTATGTTCGGCTGCGGTATCCATGGAGATAGGAATTGTATCCCACACCTGACTGAAGCTCCGCCTCTTTTCAAGTCGTCCATTCAAATCGATTTTGCAGAAAATTATTCAAATGTTTCACAAGATGAGATCCAGAGCGCACAGTGGACTCATGATCAAATAACTGTGTTCACCTGATGTGCTTGGTAAAAAAAAAAAAAAATTTAAAAGTTGTGGTTAGTGATGACTTAACCCATGACAAATTTGCTGTCTGCAGGACTTTCTTGAAAGCAATAATAAACAAATTAAAACAGAAATTCACTTTCAAAAACGTTACACTCTTTTCTGGTGGGAGCGCAGCACAGTTTAAAAATAAGTTAACACTTTCAAATCTGTGTTTCTTTGAGAAAGACTTCGGAGTTGGAGAGTGGAATTTTTCGCCACTTCCCATGGCAAAGGAGCAGTGGATGGTATCGGTGGTACTGTGAAACGAATTGTGTGGTTGAAAGTAAAAGAAAGACAGGTAATAATAAGCAGTGCTGAAGACTTTCATCGATGTGCTGCAACTGCTACATCTAAGATTAAGATGTTGTATGTATCAAGTGCAGATATTGAAGGAAACAAGGCGTACTTGGTAAAACGGTAGGAACATGTAGAGTATTAATGGAATACAAGGAAGATATTTTTTGCACCCATTTGATGAAGACCAACATGTGGCAGCCATAACCGTACAGTCAGTGGAAGAAAAGTGCCTGGTTTTTCAGCAAAAAAAACCTGCAAGCAAAGTCACGCCAGCAGTCAAGCAGACTCGGGTATCATGATGTGTACTCTGACTCTGAAGATGATTATCAAGCAACAGATGTTCGTCCTGGGACCTATGTTTTGGCTTTATTTGAGTCTCTAAAGAAAAATAATAATGTGCAACTATGTTTGTGTGTGTCAGAATTCAGTAGACGACAATGGAAATATGAAGTGATGGTTACGAAAATGTGTGATAAAGGGATGGGTTAAATTTAAAAAAATGAACGAACAGGACATTTCTTATATTTCTTTAGGGCAGATTTTGAAAATTTTGAATGAGCCTGCAATCAACGTGGCGGGAGACAGGATATTTTATGAATTTGAAGAGAAAATGAATAATGTGTTTACTGACTAATATTGACTGTTACTCTCAGTTACGTGTGTTACGTCTTTACAGAGATTGGCATCCATGCCGTGTAAGCATTCTCCGCGGCAAGTCACGACAATATCGGCCAGCGGTAGACGTCGAACGAGTCTATAGTCACTTGGAGTCTAGTCAGCTGTCAGAAAATAACGCGGATTTTGCTGGTCTCTACTTATTGCGCATTATTTTTTTATTTATTCCCTATAAGAAAGGATAGGCCTGCATTCTATGGTTCACAATATTAAAGTAAAAAATTTTTCTTTGTTATGTAACATGCCTTTTTATCGTATATTTGCAAATAATTTTGCATAATATGTTGTAAACCTTTGCTGGAAATTGTATAACATTTATCTTTAACCTGGTTCTAATAAGAAAAGTAGTTTCATGAGTGTCGAAATGTAAACAATCTGTCTTCTTAGTATCCTTCGCCAGCGATGAGAATCAAATGTAATGTCTGCCGCTCGTGCAATGTTCTTGACGCCCGTCGCTTGCGTCAAGGCTCTGAGCTATTCGTCGCTCTATTGTGAAAACCGTTTTAAGATTTTATGCCTTAGACGGTTATATTACATAACTGGGAGGGATTACTCTGACTTGCATAAGAGTACAGCACCCGCCATGTAAGTTGGCGGGTAACGAGATAGAATGCGTTGCATATAATATTCCTATCGTTTAAAATTCGAATGGCTAATTTACATAGGTCAATTTCATTCCGGTGTTTATAGGCTACTAGGCCTGCTGCTTGAATTCCTAGAATGTGCCCTTCACTCAGTAGCTGCAACTTGCAGTATGTTGTCAGAAGGGGCGGTTGGGTGAGGTCGCAGCTGTGAGACAAACATGAAGGAGATAAGTATCAATGCTCCGTAGTCGACACATGTTGAAGGGCAGTTTCCTTTTATTTAGCTGCCCCTCTCCTCTTCTCATACATGCGGTGGCCAACTGGAGGAGCTTTAGTTCAAGGTCAAAGTTATGCTGACTGCGAAGGGGGTCGGCCTCTTTGAGGCGTCACGTGCGCTGCCAAACAACCCCTCTTCCCTCTCTGACGCCAACCTTTCAACAACTGCACAGAAACAAGGTGACGTTTTCGAACGTGTATCCGGTCTCCCTCCCTTTCTTTTGTCACGCCCGTCTTTCCCGCCTCCGACAGATGTTACCAGTCGCGAACACAGGACTGATTGAAATGTCCAGTTTCTGCTTTACGTTTGTTGTAGACAGTGGTTTCAGCTGTGGTAATGTATCAGAAAGTTGTTTGATGAAACTTTCTTTTTCCAGTTTATTAGTTATTTTGTAATGATAACACTGCAGAATACGTTACATAGACATTACTTGGATGGAAGCGAGGGGAAAATTGTACCAACTAAAACTTTCACGGCAAAAAAAAATCCGATTTAAGGGAATTCATAGGCATAACCTCCACAACATTAGTTTTGTACATGTTACTTGAAGTAATATTCTTCTTGAAAGTACTTATAATTTAAAAAACATACCTGGCCACAAAAAAATGTGTGCTACAGTAGTAAAGATATGGCCTAGATAAGCCAGTTAAAATGTACATAAACATAATAGTGTATCTCCTCTGAAGCTTCTATGATAAGCAAGTACTTTTCTGTTAGAGAAATCAGTAATTACGGTACTAAAGAAACAAAATTTTCGGCACGCGGCAGGTTATTTTCGTCCATGATACAAACTTCATAGCTAACCAGTAAAAATAAACGAACAAAACACTTCATTGCAGCCAATCGGAACCCGAGATGTCACAGCATAGTTGCTACATTTGCCTTAACCAATGCGTTGCTGACAATACGATTAAAGTACGTCGAGAAACAGTTCAATTTTAATCGCCACGTAATCGCGGTTACACTAATCATGTGATTAGACAACCAAGACTTTAAACAAACATTGAAAAACCGGTCCTAAAGTAAGGTTTGCTCGATCACAAGGTTATGTCTAAAAACCTAAGTTATAAGCAGTCTAGGGTTTCGCGACTTGAATGCTTGGAAACTATACGCATATTACTTCACAACACCTCAAGCTGAAATTTGCTCAATAGTAGTTTCTTGATTATTTAATCAACATTGGAACACTGTGCATTATGTTTTAATTACTTATTTTTTATTCTGTCTTCTGCTTACAGTTTTTTTTTTTTTCGTTGCTTCGTGGTTCTATTGCTAATAGCAACCTTATTATATTCCTGTAAGCATCATCCAGGTCTACCGATATGACGGGTGGATACATAGAGCCATTTAGAGTCATAAAAAATAGAATTTTCAGAACGTTCGGGAAATTTTCGAATATGCGAGACAGACCATGACCTTGAGCTGTCAGTTCTCCAACCGTCCATAGACTATGCCATAGAGTGCTTGAATGGAGAGAGGCTGTCGAGTGATATGGCAGTGCATAAGTGCGACAGAAGCGACACGGCTGCTGCGACATGAGAAACAAAAGATGTTGGCCAATCAGCACCGAGGTTTCTGTGACGTCAGCTCGACAGGATTGGCGGACGTAATGTGAGTTCCGAGTACAAATTATATCGATTTTATTCGAGTTGGATTATAATTTTGCGCCCAAATGTTGGTGGATGTGGTGAGTTGGTAGTAAAATACATTAATTTTAAGCACGGCCGTACAAGAACAGGTCTGGACACTCGCCTGGAAACTTGCCCTCCTTGTTGTCTGGCTGCAGTTCACCAAGTTACCGATAATGCTACACATTTTTGGCGCTGTAATCCGGGCGGTCGAGCTCAAACTCCGCCCACTTCCCTCCCACTATGATAAACCATTTATCAAAACGTATTTTTTTTTTTTATCAATTTATGAAATACTTCCTTCACTCAAAATTTTAAATCATGACTCCAGAAATCTTTATTTACTTTATAATGTTATCGATGAAAAAAAAAGTGGGCGAAGTTTGAGTCCGACCGCCCGGATTACAGCGCCAAAAAGTACAACATTCTCGGTAACTTGACGAACTACAGCCAAACAACAAGGGGGTCAAGCAAAATACATTGGTAGATAGGCGAGTGTCCAGACCTGTTCTTCTATGATCGTGATTTTAGGATAGATTTTCGTTGGATGTTATAAGCAAACGTGTAATTGTGCCTTTACTTCCATGCACATTTCGAAATGCCGTGGGTGTTTAAAATATATTACATGTAAACGTAAAACAAAAAACTAAAATGCCGTAAACTCATGTCTGTCGTACTACAGGTTAGTATGTAGTGACAATAAACTATTTACATGTCATGTTAAATGTTTTAGTGTTGGTCGCGTGGAAGCCAAACTAATGTTGGCGATAACAAGAATTTTTAATGTCGCATCGCTTTTGTCGTATCGTTCTGACAGGCGTATGTGATTCTACCAGGAAACATAAACACAAATGAACTGTAAAAACACACCAGAGCAGTGGTTGTACAATACGAGAGGAATTTAGTAAAGGTAGCTGAAAAAATTGTAGTAAGATCAGTGTAACAAATGAGAGAAATGTCCCTTCCTTTACGTGAAAATTTTCGCTCTAAAGTAGATTAGAGAACAAGTTTTCTTGTGCATATCAACTTCGTTTACTGCAGATGGACGCGCGTCCTGAAGGCCTTGACAGTTGTTAATTGTGCCCCCCCCCTCCTTTTTTTTATCACCACGTCCCTCTCTCTCTCTCTCTCTCTCGTCCTAAAGCGAGAACTACTACTCGACCACGACAACTAGTCCTGCGGGGAAAATGCGAACTACCGCTGTGTTGTCCTTGTTGACCGCGCGCAACTGATGTGGCGCACCACAGCACCGGCCATAATACTGTGGCACGGGCAGTTGGCTCGGTTTTCGCCGCGCTACGTCTCCACTGACAGTGTGCCATGAACTCATGTCAGGCGCAGTACATTTCCTTTCCCTGTGACGTGTCTACCTACTACTAGCGCCACGCTTCTTCCCCTCACGGGAGGACTAGTTGTCGTGGTCGAGTAGTAGTGTGTTTCATTCCCCGCCATCCCCCTTCAGTGTTTGCCAACTGTGGAGTATAGATATTTATCTTGTAACTTCGACACATAATTGTTTATTCTATGGCTTCGACGTCTCAACCCTTCCCCTTTCTTCCTTATTGGTTCCGCCCGACGTTGCGACATCACTGCTGTTGTGCTGTTGCCAGTTGATTAGCAGGAAACACCACAGCTAAGGTTAATTATATTAAAAGTTAGACAGACAATGTTTTCTTATTCGAGAGTTTGCCACAGGATATAATTCTGCAGCTAGTTGAGCTGCAAAACGGGTGTAACGAAATTCGAGATGTAACTAGGCTTGGCAAGGAGAGAAGGCATTTAATTTTGCAGTGAAAACAAAGCAATTTTGGATTTTTAATTTAAAACCTCACGTAACTTAAAATTCAGGATATCTCCGTGATTGGTCATTTTACAGCTCTTACCGATACCAGCGCTCAAGCGGCAGAAGTATTCCCTGTGTCAAACTTTTAACATTGATCTTTCAAACTTATAGTATGAACGTTTATTACAACAAATGTGCAGTCCTGCAGTACTATTACATCACTCACTAAACGCTGCACTATACTTTAAACCCACTGCTCGCTACACTATAGCATTACACTACCTCTACACTACAGTCCAGCAGCAGCGCATAGGTGACAATATCAGCAAAGGCTCACTTAGACGAAACGTATTGCCAAATATCAAATGCCACTACTTGAGATTGCAAAATTTATCAACCGAATATTTGTTCGACCGTGAATGACCTCGCCTACCGAATACAATCGTTTCTGACCTCGTTAGCAGCTCTGAGAAAGTATAAAATATTTCATGTACAGGCTTTTTTTTTTTTTTTTTTTTTTTCAAAATAAAAATACTCTTACGTATTAAATGTGGGCATCTCAGAGTGCACGGGAGTCAGAATAAACTGTCTCTCCCAAATATAAAAAAGACTTCCCTGTAAAAAATAAATCTAGCTGGAAGCTCCAAATACTTCAACACAGTACTGACTCAACAAATATTTCAGATCTCATGTGCACTCTTCAGACACACTCATAATGGGGTGTACCTAAGCAATTCAGGAGTGGAGACGGGGTAACGTTCACCCCAACACAGCGACCACCCACTCCTCGCTGCGTACATCAGGAGCAGCCCCGCTATTCGCAGGACATTGAACTAGATATAGGGCGGATCCAGGGAGGCCCAAGCCCTCCCTCCATTTTGGCGTTTAATATGTAGTTAATCTTTAAATTATTATAATGTTTTAAATTGTTTTTTTTGTTTTTGTTTTGTTTAAGAAACACTTTAAAAATACTACTTTGCACATTAAAAACTATTTTTTTTTTTTCGGAGGAAGAACCTTCGGACCCCCCCCCCTTTTTTTTTACTCGAGGTGTGGGCGTAGGTACTTTTTAAGGAATGCCTTCCGCCCCCACCCCTTAAATAAAAACCTAGAGTTGTATCCACCCCTGATCTAGGTATTCGCACCGACACGTCTGTTATTTTCACTGCTACAAATCGTCTACGCTCGGCTCTCTCCCAACATTCCTTCACTGTACCTTTTCCTAAACTAACATAATGTAACTCCTCTAGACATACGTGTGTATAGAACTGATCGTAAAAGAGGAGTGGGGAAGTAATTCAGGGGGAGGGATAGGATGTAGATGATAAAATGCCAAACCCGGCTACGAACACAGTCACTAGAGACACAATAATTGGGTTGGATGGACGTAAAATGGCAAAATATTTAGCCTTGGTCTGTAGCTAGTTACCGTTTCACAATTTACCTGAAGTGATTTCGGGAAACCGTGGAAACCGAAACCAGAATGGCCGGAGTCGGGATCAGACACGAGTCCTCGCGAATTAGAGCCCAATGTTTTGCTGCTGTGCCACTTGGCTCGGTCCGGGGCTGAAGTAAACGGGTAGCAGGTTAACACAAACATCAGGATATGTATTACACTTTATACCTGGTTTTACAGTGGTCTGTAAATTGTGGATAACTAGAACTGTGCACTTTCCGCGTTATTTTCTGTTTCTGTCTGCAGACTAGATTGCAAGCTACTGTACGCTCTCTCGAAGTATTTCATTAGTAGGGACTTTTTTTTTGCGGAAAGAATTTTGCCCCAGTTTGTTTCAGTGTCTTACGTGCATATCTGCAGCTGTGCTTCATGGTTATTGGCAGCGTGTCTGTGTGAAGAGCCATATCTCATTTGAAATTACAATATGTGGTTGATGTTAGTTTCCCTCCCTCAGAGAAACAACTACCAACTGCTCAGACATTATTGTTGGTGTGTGTTGCAGATTGGACGGCAAGGACGGAAACGGCACGTGCTTCCTGGCCAAGGTACTTCCTCCGAGGACCTCCCTGGAGGAGGACCCAGACTCTGACGTCTTCGTCAAGAAGAAAGAGTGCCGCTACTCCGAGGTCCCGCCCCCTTCCTACAAGCCACGCCCTCAGCAAGACCCCGACTACAGAGGTAATGAGTCATCTCTACTGGTCATCTCATGTGACCGCATTGTGTGAACAAATGCTTGGTTTTTATTTTCATGTGGCTTTACGCACTAAATAAATTTTTTTTGTGACAGTAAGAGTTTGTTTGAAAATAAGCTACTGAAAAGTAGCTTTGCCGCAAAGAACGTTATTTCATTTCCTTTTTGTAAATTTATTCCACATAAAGTTTGTTTTAAAAAAAGCTACAACTAGCAAATAAATTACGTTGAACTAACTTAATAGTCATACATTTCTTGTAACATAACTTTTCACTTTATACAATAATTTTCTTTGTGGCACAGCCACTTTGCAGTTCCTCGTATCTAACAAAATTTGTGTTGTGTCAAAGAAAAATGTTATGTGGTTGTACGTTTCGTCATCGCGTTGTTAGGGAGGGCATTAGATCCTATGCACAAGAACAAACACTAACAAAGGTGTCAGCCATGACCTATATTAAGAGCATTCAGGTCAATAAAAATTCATATTTTTATTTTTGTATGACAATGTGTTAGTTTTGTAGAAATTACCTGTGAAAACATTTTCCACAAGTGAAACTGTGGACAATAACAAATCTTTACATTTATGTAGTCCTTGTGAAAGTAATATTTTGTTGGAAGTTTTTACTTCATAATTATTTCTAGTGAACACAGAATTAGTTTGTAGTAACCACTGAATGTTTATGGTGACAACAAAATATTTTGTGTGCAACACAGCAAATATTTGGCTGTGTGAATACAAGCGAAATGTGTTTGTAGCCACCTGAGTATTTTTTTCCCGTGCAGCAAAAACCACTGCAAGAATCGTTTTCAGAATACATTTAATTACTTACATAATCGAATCGTAATTGTTGCATCCCTACAAAAATATAGAACTTACTTTATTGTATTAGGTTGTATTTACATGCAGGAGTACCAGGGTTCGATTTCCGGCTGCGGCCATCCTGTTGGCTTCCTGAAATTTCTCCAGGGAGGGTTATGCTCGAGTTTTCAGTCGCATTCGATTGGGAAGCCGAGTAGTTTTTTTCATGTACTGGAGAAATAATTTTTCTCTTTTAACCTAAAAAACTGAAACCATGAACAAAACACGATCTCCATGCTACGAAAACGAGCGCTCGGCTCCCAACTCGCATACGACTGAAAACTCGAGCATAGTCCCCCAGGCCATGGCCGCTTCCTCTCCTTGTGTTAAGTTGTGTGTAACTGTCTATAATAACCTCTCTGTCGATTATACGTAAAGCCCAATAAAACTGTATAAAATAACACTGACCCAAGTAAAATTAATTTTCAAAAAAATTAGAACAATTGTGTTTAATTATCTAACATATATTTTGAAACAAATTATTATTTTACAGGTATGATGAGCTCTAAGCTGTTTGCAATACAAAAATTTTAATTTATTTAATGACGAATATTGGCTTTTAACCATGTCTGAACTTCAAAAAATTATAAGGAAAAAATAATATCACGTCGTCAAAATGTCGGCTATCATACTTTCTGATGGTATATGGCGTAATCGTATCTCCTTATTTGGTACAGCCTCCTTGACGAAGTTGAATTGTATTCGGACATGTTTTGTTCTGTCGTGGAATTTTGTTGTTGTTGTCAATTGTACTGCTCCCTAGTTATCGCAATATATCAGTCCTTCTGATAATTGTGGGGTTCCAATTTCACCAATAAGTCCCCGTAGGTACATTGACTTCTTTTGATGCCTCAGTGAACGCCCTATATTCAGCCTCAGTTGTCGATAATGCCACAGTCTGTTGTTTCCTTGATTTCCAGCTGATAGCGACTCCTGCAAGAGAGAATACGTATCCGGTGTACGATCGTGAGTCGTCGGGGTCATTACCCCAATCAGCGTCGGCGTATCCGATGATCTTGCTTAAATAACCACGCCAAATAACCAATACCAAATAACCCAACAAAAAAAAAACTAGCAATATAACCTAACCTAAAAAACCAGACTCAACAACCAGTCCTAAGTAGGCCCAAACAAACCAAAATAACCACGCCCAAATAATCAAGCACAGACAAGTGAGCCCAGATAACCGATCCCAAATAACCAAGCTCAAATAAACATAGTTAAATGACCAAGGCTAAATCACCAAGTCCAAATAACTAAACACATATAATCAAGTCCAAACAACAAATCTCAAATAATATATCCCAAATAACAACTCTAATAACATACAAATACCCTTGTAAAATCTAACTAAAAGACATCACCAAAGTAACTTAAAGAAGAAACATAACCAAAAAAACTTACCAAAAATAATTAGAACTAACTCAAAAGTACATGGGAATATAGGGTTTCGGTTGTGTTGTGTTAATTTGTGTTGGATTAGGTTGGGTTGGCTTGGGTTGGGTTAGGTTGGCTTAGGTTTGGTTAGTTTATGTTGGGTTAGAGTAGGTTGGGTTGTGATAGGATAGGTTGGGTAGGTTAGATTGGGGTAGGTTAGGTTGGATGAAGTTAGGTTGGGTTAGGGAGGGTTGGGTTTGGTTGAGCTAGGTTACGTTGAGTTATAATTGGTTGAGTTAGGTTGGTTTGAATTATTTTGGGTTAGGTTAGGTTGCATTAGGAATGGTTGGATTAGGAAGGGTATTGTTAGGAAGGGTTGTGTTAGGGAGGGCTGAGTTAGGTTGGGTTCGGTTGAATTATGTTGGGTTGAATGTTAGGTTGGTCAGGTTATCTTAGGTTAGATCAGGTTTGGTTAGGTCGTGTTAGGTTGAGTTAGATTAGCTTAGATTAGTTTGAGTTAGGTTAGGTTGTGTTGGTTTGGGTAGGATTAAGTTATTTTAGATTAGGTTGGGTTAGGTTACATTGCTTTGGGTTGGATTAGGTTGATGTTATGTTAGATTGGGTTGGTTTGATTTTCGGATTAGTTTATTTGGGTTGTTTATGGCTGATGTTATTTTGTGAGGAGGTGATTTGTGTAAGATTATTTTGGTGTGTTTTTTAGTAGGTTCTTTGATTAGTTTGGTTGTGCAAAATTATTTGGTTAAAAGTTATTTGGGTTGAAGTAACTTAGTTAGATTAATTGTGTTCATTAATTTTGTTAGTTTATTGGGTGAAATTATTTTGTTTGTAAAATTGGAATTGTTTAGTTTTGATTGGATTACTTGTGTTGGGTATTAGATTGGGTTTGTTTAGTTGGCTGTTTTTTTGGTTTTCAGTTTACATTACGATGTTTGGGTTCGGGTATTGATTTAGGAAAAATAAAACGTAGTACACATTGCCATGCATTCTTGGGTTTTATTTTCGTACCACCGTTTTCGTCACCACAGAAGGCAACCGCTTTACCGTGCTGTGTGACCTACTTTTACACCACCTGAGTAAAAATTCTTCGATTATAAAAGCTATCGAAATCGCATCATTGCTACACGCCTATTTGTTTGGTTACCCGCCTTGCAAGACAGTCGCAATGCCTGCCTATGTTTCAGGCGTACATTTTTTTTTTTTTGTATTGTAAATGGCAAAATTTTGACATGCCATTTCTAGCACTTTCTGACAAGATTATTTTTTTGTTACACTTTTGCACCTGGTCAATGTTGTGTAGAACAACGTGAATAACAATGATATGTTCCAGAGTTACAAGGCGAAACAAGACCTTGTACCTCATTTGAACACAGATGGGTTGGTGATATTAACAAAATAATTTATGAGAATGAAGAAAAGTCATTGTTAATGCAGTGCTCAGAGTATCGATGTTTTGAGATTTTAGTTAATTTGTAATTCGAAAATCTATTAACAGGGTAGCATTACTCCCACTGCACTTTTGGGATAATATAACACGTTTTCCTCATAGTTTATTAGCAATCACAACCCAAAATTAACAAACTCCGTCCTTTATGTGTATGCATGTATGTGTTTATATGTATTTATTTATATTTATATGCCTGTTGTTTGTAGCGCATGGTTCCTATTTTATTCATATGATTGGGATATGAAATATCGGTGGTTGTACGCATGTGCCCGCGCAGGTTGCTCACAAAATTCTATCAATTGGCGGGAAGGGGCAAAACGGCGAAGCAGTTCAGAATGGAGTACCCTAAAACAATATTGCATTAAAAGAAATATATACTGATATAAGTGTGGATGTATAAAATTATTAATAAAAATTAAGTGTAACACTTAACAGATATGACAAATTATTGAACATTAGGTTAAAATGGCTATCTGAAATAAATTGGAATAAGAACAATGTTACTTATAGTGGCCTAAAATTCGACCAATAAAATGATATTGAATTTTAAATGCTTCTTAAGTGGCAAATCTTTTAAGGCATGTTTACCACGGACTGCAAGCTAGGTCATATAGCACTAACGTGTTACCCAATACCTATTATAACTTTATGCGCCGTACGTGGTTCTATCATGTGTTTCAATTTTGACAGAATCATAAAGATTTTATTTTTTAATCTTAACTGTTTCCAGAGGAATGTCTACATTGGAACAGTAAATATCGTATTGAATTAACAAGTTGGCTGATATAACAAAATCAGTTACATAAAGCGGAAGCAGTTTTCACAAAACAAAAACATTAAGCCATGTCACTAACTTAAACAGTAGACTGCATAGTTAAGGACATTGTTACATGAAATAATATGGTTTGTCTTCATGATCATAAAATAATCAATGCATACAAAACAAAATCAAGTTACGCATACTCATAGCTTCGAATAACAATACCAATCACAATAATAGTTGACTAATAAAGGGCATATTATAACATACAGCTTAGTACAGTTTAATAAGTTATTTGAGAAACAACACATGTCACATTCTAGAAACAGTTGTTAAATAATGCAAAACTTGAAAAACGCATTTTGATAAACCTTCTAAGGCACTTGAATTTAAAAAAAAAAAAATTGTAGACATGACACTTTTGTGTTGAATGGCTAAGTTTTACGCTTTGAAGAGTAAATATGCATAAACCCATGTTGTGAAAAACGTGACGTGGTGTTCCTCGGATTCAGTTATATAACACAATCCCGCAGCAACATACTGTTGAAGATAGTAAATATCATGGATTGATTCATATAAAGAGTGACAGAAGATATACTGTGAGTAGGGATAACTAGGGACCATGTTACATGCATATCAGCAGTTCAGCTTCGTGGTTATTGGGCAGCGTGACTTTATGAAGAGACTACTCTCATCTCACTGAGCCAATCACAGTATGGCCACTGCAACACCACACGTCTATCATTTGTTGGTACAACACCACGACACGCGACAGTTTAAACGTCCAATCACTGACCGTGGAGCAGAACTGCAGGTGTGCACATAAGACACTGAAAATCAGCAGTTCCTAACTGTCAGTCATACTATAGTAACCATTATATATATATTTTAGAATCCTTAATTATAATTAGGATAACATGTGTTGCTTGATTAACACTGTGAAATTTAGCTCTAAACAGTGTTTGACAAGACTAGCGATATTCTCGACGATACTTCATGGTACTGTTCATTTGACTACTTTACTAGTATGGCCAATATTCTGTATTGTCCTGTAGAATGAAACATTAGCAACAAGCTATATCAATAATTTTTAGAACATTACAAATCGTCCAACACATTGTTTGAAAGATTTCCGTAAACATCGGGTAGCGTGGCCGAGCGGTCTAAGGCGCTGGTTTTAGGCACCAGTCCGTAAGGGCGTGGGTTCGAATCCCACCGCTGCCATATTTTCCCTTTTTATAGTTGAACAGTGATATGTAAAAAAAAAGAGACAACCCTCTCAAGTCCACAAACACATACATTACAACTTAATGACGGCCTAGAAAGTGAGTTAGTATTATGGTTAGCACAACAACTTGTGACAAATTTCCTTTAATATGAGGTTATCAGTTTAATAGGTTTGTTAGATACCTCTATACGTCAATTGAATGTTTATTTTTTTTCATTACATTGCCCAATTAGCGCAGAATATTCTGCTAGATAGCATCTACCTCCAGCTTTATCGAATAACTAAAATTAACCCTTGTTGAAATCATGAGCGCTATTCTCTTTGATTTTTTTACGTCTGTGTAAGTTAATTTTAAATAGTCTTAATTTATGTATCTGTAAAAACGCAAACCAGATTAGTTAAACAGGAACATAAAATATTTCGTTTGACTTAACACCATACATTCTACAAATAAATTACAGCGTCACCTCTTAAACACACTAGTTCCATTAGATACATATTATTTTCACTTTTGGAAAACAATACGATAGTAATTTAACTGTTTTCTAACAATGTTTGATAATCAATTTAATTATTATCGATATTGACTGCATAACATAAGGACGGGCACGACTTTCATTTTCGCACTGCTATTGTTCGTTAAGATATAGAGATTTGTATAGCTACAAAATACTATGTCTCAACTCACCGGCCAGAGAATGGGAATATTAGTATGAGCATTACAAATCATATTTTAAAGAACTCCGCCATGCTAGCTGAATGCTGATTTATAAAGCAGTAAAAAGGGGGGGGGGGGAACCACAATTTTATATTTGTATGAAATAGTGTTAGTTTTGAACACATTACTCGGGAGTACATTTTCCGCTTACGAAAAAAAATTTAGCTCAACCAGTTTTCCCATAGTGACACTTCAAAGTCAAAATTTGCACGTTTTTTGTTCTTATAAGCTGCAAAAACCAATGGACATAAATAAATTAAAAAATTCACACTGAAACTACATTTCAAGGGTTACTGCTTGACATGTTTTTTAAATTGATTACAAAAGTTTTTATACTTAAAAAAATATATGACAAAGGGAAAAAATAAATATTTCAGAAATATTTCTTAAATACAGACATATTTTGTAACGGAAACTGTACGGCAAAGTGCAGTCGACATACCTAATTATGACTCTAAACTTTTATATTGCACTGATTCTATCTCAGGAAATGTACATGACGGCACGAGACGCCGCATTTCGCCTAGTTAGTTTTACTTTTTTATCCTGCAATACTGAAATACAAGATATGAATATTAATGAACGTCTGTAACTTTGTTCATCTCTTATGACTTCCTATATCATTAATCCGGTTGCGATGAAACTTTGATGAGTGGTTTACTGTGTGTGTCCACGAAGGTTTCTGCACAAAATGGGGAAGGGAAGGGGGTAACCCAAAAAATTTAGTAAAAAATAATTTGGCTAGATGTGCTATCACCCGCGCAGGTTTCTGCCTGATATTGGAAGTGGGGGGAGACTGGTTAGAAGCGCAGAAAGAATAACCCAACCGTTTCAACGGGCTAAAATACGTAACAAACTCAATGTTTGATAGCTAACTTACAACATTTTATTTCAGATTACGATAGACGTGTTCTAAGGCCGATCGAATATTTTTCGAAATGAACTCTCCCATTTTTAAAATCCTGTGCGCAGCATGCATGAAGTCGTTTCCGTAAAAAGAAACTAGTGTCTCCAGTAGCTGACGACAGTGAATGTAGAAGAGTTAGGAAACACGGTTTTTGGAGGTATGGCAGATGGCTGCAGAGAAAGGGGCTAGACGAGTGTTAGGGGAGGGAGGGACAATGGTCGACCTTGCAGTGTGGCCAACAATGAACGAATGTTACAATGGCTGGGCCTCCTCGTGCTGGACGCTGTTGGCTGGAGCTATCAGAATGTCCCGGCCTCCAGGGCATTGTTCTTACATCTCCGCGACCTTGAGTTGCCCTGCTTGTGGTCTGTACGGTCACTGCACTGCCGCCATCACACCACACTCTTCTAACTATACTTATACACATGGGAATTAGTGAATTTTTACACATTTGCCAATAGTTAGCCACTGATTTCATTAGTTAAAACTGCTCCATCCAGAATATATGAAACATCGGGTGTGCAGCCCGTACCGGACTCATCTCTACGACAAGCTGGTAAACTGAACAATTTTTAAAGGCTTCCCTCTCCCCCCCCCCTTTTTTTTTTGTGGCTCTGCAGCTCGTTGTGAGCCTTAGTCTCTTCGACAGTTTTCCGCTCATATTCTTGATCCAACGCCAAAACTCTCCAATTTACATGACTCATTTTCCGGAGATCTTCAGCGACTTCATTCTCCCTTCTCATTATCTGTCCCCCTGGAGTCTTTTCTAGTATAAATGTTTTTGTTCTTCCGTGATACATGTCAGCCCACCTCTATCTGAATGATTCCAAAACTTTTCTAGCAGGTGGATCATTATAAATAGTGTACAAAGCATGATTGCCCTCCATTGTCCTTTTCCAAAGATTAGGCCGAAGATTCTCTGTAAGTATCTTTCCTTCGAATGCATTCAGCGTTCCGATAACTTGGGTATATACCCGCAAATCACAGACGTGTGGTGTCGCAGTAACCTTATTCTCATTGGCAGAGTCGAATGAGTGATGCCTCTGCACAAATACACTCTGCCAATAGCCACGAAGCAGAGGCGCTTATGCGAGCGTAATTCATTGATACTAAATGTTGCATTATATATTTCACCAAAAATCAGCAGCTTTAGATATAGTGTTTGAATAAAATGATCATCGAGCCCAGACGCATGACCTGCTCCACTCTCTCTAAAGTTATTGAGGCTGGCATGTTCTCCCTACGTGTTTTTCCGGCAACCCCGAGTCTGTTCAAGGACGGTAAATGTCTCTTCCATTGCCTTTCGTGTTCTTGTCATCGTATCTATGGCATCCGCATAAGCAAGTTTCTACACTGTTCTATGGAAAATTGTTCCGATATTATAGGTCGTTCGGGATAAAGTGAGTACTAAAAATTTAACTTTTGAAAATTATCACTAGCCGTTACTGCACATAATTCAACATTAACTGTAGTCCCCTTACTGCTTGTATGGTTGGCAGCGAAATTACGCAATATAGTTCCACGTGTTTTCCTATTTAAATGCAACAATACTGTAACAAAGTCAACTGAAATCGACATAATTGTATTTTATATATTTAACTAACTTTTTTTCATTAAACTGGATCTATTTATACTGACAACACAGTTTATCTTACACGCGCAATCATTAAGTGACGTGTCCAGAGAGGTTAGACATGTCCCGTCGTTAGCCGTTACGTGCGGCAAGATACGAATTGGCTGAAAATAGAACTTTAGCAGGGTTTTTTTTCAGTGCTCACTTTATTCCGAATTGCCTATAAAATGTTTGCTTCCCTCACCACATTCTCCAATGCTACGTTAAAAACGAGACTTTTAAAGACCGCCTAGTCAATAAGAAGAAGGCCCGAAGAAAATATTAATTTTTTGTGGCCCCTAAGTGTTAAACTTTTAGATTACATATAGACTGGGTTTATCACATATAATTTTATGTTTATATTGTTACAAGTATACGTAGCTTCGCCACTTTCCCTCGCATTGGATAAGCGCCAAACAATCACTACCCGCTCAACCCACTGTCTGTGGTATTTACTATAGTTCCTCCCGCGTGAGTAAGTCCCAGTCATTACTTGCTATCACACTGACGACATTACAACGGGACGCATCAGAATGTTCCAAGTAGCAGGACTTTTCGTATCCATCTTGGAGCTCCATTTCCAAGGCCACCTAACGGTACTGGCTGATGTTTACTTTCCATCTCCCAGTCATCTTGTGCCCCAGAGGAGCGATGAACTCTCGGCTTGAAGAGGTGGATGAGGGGGCGAGTAAATGGTTCGAGTGCTGTCTCTTGACAGTGTTAAGGTAGATGTTTACTGAAATTTTTAATTGTTTTAATAATTGTTATATATGTACGAGAAATGTTCGTTTTGTAGACATTCATTATGACTATTTTTACAGTAATTAATTTTTTTAGGTTTCATAGGTTTTGTATAATTGTATGTTTAAGCCCAAATTTTATGCTAGAAAGGAAAACCAACTTAATGAAATGAAATTAATATCATTGAAAAACTGTGTCACGAGCTACGTCATGATATGTACAAAAGCTGCATCGATTAAATTTGTATTTTAAAAAAAAATTGTATTTATGAATTTTTTTTTTTGCATAAAGCAGTTTTGTGCACATTTAGACTTCGGCTAACCACTATAGAAAAACAGTGAAAAAGTGAAAACTAAATATTTTCATTACAGCAAAAATTGCCACAACGTATGTCTACGAAACAAAGGTTGTCTCGTACAAAAATAAAAATTATTACATGTAAACCTTTGACCAACCTCCCCCTTAACAAGTGGAGAAAAAGTTCAAATTGCCTGAAAGAAAATAAAAGTGCCTTGAAAGTACCCATCTTACCGTCACCAACCTAAACATAGTGCATTGTTTCGCTACCGAACTTTAAAACATCTCAACTGTGAATGCCATCTTATGACACACGTGCACTCATGAGATGCTAGTTAGCTTGGGTCAAGGACATCCATGTAATATTCATTATTGCGTGTTCTGTTTTATCTTTGACTAAGTCACGTACTACAGTTTAAATCATTTACCAGGAATGTGTTAAATGTACTTCTATGTTCGTGCATTAAGACAGTTCCTTTACATGCCATCAAATAATTAAAATAGTAATAATAATACAATATGAATATTGCAAAATTCTACGAATTCGTATCAGGTACATCTCTGAAAGAAAACTGAAGTAACATAAATGCTGAGTCACAAGCGGAAATGTTGACTACAATGTTCTGTTATGTAATTGTATAGGCCTATATGTTTTTAGTTGTGTTATCTAAACTTAACGAATGCAATCGGTACCTGGAAGCATACAGACTCTAAGGGGTGGAATTCATAAGAGAGTCATATAAGCAATACTTGAAACAAGTATTATTAAGTATGGTTTTAAATGCACAGTGCCAGAAATAAATATTCCTTATTGTGACAGTTTTAAATAATGTTTCATAAAATATTACTTCAAATAAGTACTATTTACGTAATATGAATTGACAGTCACAAAATAAGTTCTACTGGTCTTGTAAGTATTCATAATCAAATACTCATTGCTTATATGAGTATATAAGTAGTACTTCATCAAGTCTGTTCTAATAGTGACTTAAGTCCTGACTTTTGTGTAAGGTATAGATCGTATAAGGGATTCCTTCCTTGACATTAAACATTTATTCAATTTATTTAATGGAAATTCTGAGGTATTTAAAAAATGAAAAGGAACCGGAACGTAAAAATAGAAATTCAACAAACCTAGCTACAAAAACATAACATTATTGACGAATAAGCATTACTTGACGAAATATTACTTACTTGCCAAACAAGCCTGAACGAATCCCATCTAAGGTCGTCTCTGGCTCGCTCATAACTTGCCCCATCGCATCGCCTGTGAGCGTAGAGCACTCTATGTATTATGTCATTTGTGAAGTCATATTAATGTTTTTTTTACTAAACAAAATACATATATCGACGGTATTTTGGCAAAAGGCCGTAAACCTACAATTGAATAATTTGAAATGATATATTTTAAAGTTAAATTAATTGAACTGCTCTAATTTGTGTGGCTTTGCACTTCATTTGAACAATTATAACCAATTGTATCAACATTTTCTGAAAATAGTCTTACTTTTGTAATTAATTATTGAAGTAATATCTCTCTTAAGAGGGCGTGGTACGTAATTCAACGCTAAAAGCATTAATCAATATCTGTAAGTTTCTTGAATCCAATTTGCGAAAATTAAACAATAGCAATACTAGACAATAGTTTTAACCAACGTTTTAAACAAAATTGTTTCCAGTGTTACGAACTCCTGCGGCACAATCTCTGACTCCGGGACCTCGTGTATTTAACTGCGACGTAAGAGATCACGTGTAACGAATTAGTATTTCTGGATAAATATTTATTCATGTTGTTGGCAAATACCATTATCTAGGATTGTCATTGAGTATTTTAGCCATATTGGCTTCAAAAAAAGCGTAGAAATAATTTGATGTTTTCAGCTTTTATTTATCTATCACGCTCTTAAAGGCTAGAAATATTACTGCAACAATGTTGTTTTGATTTTATTAACAACTAACTTTTCAATTCAGTGTGATAGTAAATCAACAATTTATATTTTCAGTTTTTTTTAACCTTAATTTTTTTTAATGAATAAAAGAAACTAAGAAAAATTGAAAAAAAAAATTGGAAAATTTTTAGCGTGTGAAATTTCATATATAAGTAACATTATTAATATATATATATTAGAATAAAAACATTATAAAATACTTTTTTTTTCTTAGTTCTAAACGGAGAAAATTCTGCCTGACAATAACACGTTTATTTAATTCAGTTACTGAGTACAGTATAACCACGACTAACCAACGCACATTCGATTTTAACTAAATATTATGTATGCATATGTATACCGTAGTTGTTTTAACTCCTACAATGCCATGAATATCAGCTTCGGAAACAGAGTCGGCTTGGTAAAACAAGTGGAACTATGTACAGTATGTACGGATTTAATGTATAAGTCGTTCGGGATAAAATGAGCACTAAACGTTTAACCTTTGAAAAATTATCACTTGCCGTTACTGCATATTATTCAACATTAACAACAGTTACTTTACTGCTTGTATGGTTGGCAGTGGTTTGCCGAAAATAGTTCAATGTAGTTTCTTACTTAAATACAGGAATACGAAAATAAAATCAACTGATCTACATACTTGCATTTCGCATAGTTAATCGACTTTTATTTATCAAACTATAACGGATGATACAGACTGCACAATTTACCTTACATGCGCAAACGTTATGTGACGTGTCCAGAGAGGTTAGACATTTCCCTTCGTTTGCCGTTACGCGCGGAAAGATACGAGTTGGCTGAAAATATAAATTTTACTGTGCTGTTTTTAGTGCTCACTTTATCCCGAATCGTCTATACTATACAACCACTTCAACGCTCCTGTGGTGCGGTCTGCATACACTGCCCCTGTACAAGACATTCACAGTGGATAAACTCGGAAGGGAAGGCGTATTAATTTTAGTTGATGTTTAATTTTGGTTTAGAGCCGCAATCAATCTGCAGATATGCGCGGTTACTAATCATACACTTTTGAAAAAAAAAAAAAAAGTATTTTTAAACTTTTTCCATTATACCATATGTTTGTGACATAAAACAACCCATAGAAAAATATATTGGACTTGTTAAATAGCTAAACTAACATGTACTATTCATTACGTAGTTTTCTGATAAATTAAGAGTGGTAGGAAAAATTATTTAACGTTCGAAATTCAACAGTATTAATTTCATGTCTTTAGTATTTTTCTGTTATTATAGATGTACTTACTGTATTATTTTCCTATAATAATATCCATATTGTTAAATTAAGTAAGGAAAAAAATAACTGTCGGCATTAATTACTTTAATACGTCATGACACCGCGTAGCCACGAATGTGCGTTTTTATTATGGATATGTAAGTAGATGATACAACATTGCTGTATCATTTTACACTGCTGTGCACATTCATAAAATTTTTGTAATGCAGTGACAGTAAGGAAAGAAATATAATGGAATTACAGAAGACGACAACACTTTAAATATTAATTAAACAAGGATAGTTTTTTAAAGTGCCTATGCAAATAATTTTATTGTAATTGTGTGGATCTGATTTGAAGGTGGTGGACGGACGACGTAAATATGTTTGGAATTTGTAACTGAAAATGCAAAATTATTAACCGGTCGTGTCGTTAGTCAGATCATGTCTAGTCTATGAACTATGTTCTAGAGATGTGTTTCCGTTACGCCAGTGTAGTCTGCTCGGAGCTGCGACAAATGTTGCCAACATACCGCGTAGTACCTGCGTGTGTCACGTCAAGACGTTCCGTTACATCACGTCACTTTTCCTTCCGCGTCAGTCAAGATTTCGCCGAGTGGAGACTCGCTTTCATTGCGCCAGTGTCGCCACCATGGCGGATACTGGCTTCAATTTGTTCGCGTGCCAAGCTCTGCAGCCTCTGAGGAGTGACAGTTGAAGTTGAACCTAGTCATGGCATTTGGTTTTGAAACCCACGAAGTAATTTTTTTATATAATCGTACCAAGTTGAAGGAGGTCAAAATAACGTCATAGAAAAAAGAACAAGTATTAAAGGCAATGATCTCTTGTTTCTACATTTTTTAGCGATATTAAGTTTGTATGTCTAAACGAGAGCTGATATAAAATATCTGTCGGGCAGTCTTGTTTAAAATCGTCTTCTTCATGTTGGCTGATTTTTTTCAAGGCAGTTAATACTATCGTTTTTAGCTAATTATGTAATTAACGAAATTATGGTTAGTAAACTTTTTAACTGGAACCGTATGATTTTTTTTTTTTTGCATTGAAAAAATATCTATCATGGCAAAAACCATTTTAAGCAAAACTGCCAGAGAGTTTTTCCATATCTGCTCTCGTTTAACCGTAAAACAAATCATTACCGCACAAGGAATACAAACTAAAGAGTAGGGCCTTAAATTATAATATTTGAAAGGAAAAAAAACAGAAAAAAAGGTGTTTATACGAGGTTTAGATACACAAAGTCGTCTTTGACCTTGAATATCTTAGCTGCAGTGAAGTGTGGGTTTGTTCGTTTTCGTCCAATTTTTTTTTTTTTTTAACTTCCTGTTGGTTGTGGGGCAAGTTAAAATATTTTAATATAGTTAATCACAGTTTACCTTAACTGGTCTTACGCCCACCAATGAGTAAGCGTTTAAACAATGCATTGTCGAAATATCATCCATCTATTTCGGACAGGCAACATATTTATTTACATCATTCTGAGATGAACACTAAATAAGTATATCAGTTCGAAATGAATAGACACGTTTATGGTAATTAATGTACGCCAACAGACAATCCTACTTTAATTTTTAACATAATATTTTAAAATCTCACATTACCCAAAAAAAGTAGCATTTTATTTGTTAGAATATGATATGTCCACCGATAAATAAAAATAAATTATAAATAATCATTAAATTATTGTGAATTTCCTAACATCGGGTAGTGAGAATTTGAAACAAGGTTGCCAACGTCAACTAACTAACGTTTGTGCCTTCACATACTTTGCAGACCAACAACATCTTACCAGCATCAAAACCAGCTGTATTATACCACCAACGGTCTTGAAAAAGACGAAACACCTAGGCTTCAAAGAGCGGTGGATATTTGCGCATCTCACGCTTTTTTATGATAAATTGAATTACTTGGTCAATTACTTTATTCATATTTTAAGCTTATTCAAACATTTAATTTAGGCCTACACCTAATTATGAGCCATTATACCGTTGTTGAATAAAACATTTTTATTCAAAGATAGTAGTCACATTTTTTATTCGTGTTGCTACAAAATAATGCATTTTACTAATTTTAAACTATGAGTTTATTCTTTATTTTTTACTTTTTTAAACAAAAAGGAATATATAGGTAATTATTTACTTCAAAATGGTTTGTTCAAGTAATTTGATCTTAAAACAATTCTTTCTGTCGCAGCAAACGGCATTTTTCTCATAACGGATGAAAATACCAGGCAATGGCTATGAAATTATTGTATTGTGAACGATTCTTGATGTGTGTAAAATTCCAAATAATTCGGACGTCTGGAAGTGGGTGAAAATTGAATTGAGAGATTTCATTATATTCATTCATACATACAAGCGAAGGTAATAAAAGTGTGTTAATAATCCAAGAACACATTTTATTATTGAATTCTCACGAGTTAATACAGTGTAAGATACAGGGTATGGTAAGAAGTTATGCACCATAGTGCCATACAATAAATAAATAGTACTACTTATTTAATCTGTGATAGCTCTGAGAGACCTGTATAGCGCAGGGGTCATTAAATTTAGAGAAACAACCCAATAATTTGCATTCCTTATTTTGTTTGTTCTGGGTTTTTTTTTTCGTGTTATACTTGTTGCAAAATGTAATTTTCAACGTGATTTTCTTACTTAACAATAACTGCAATCTAGCTTTATGTTAGCTTTGTCATCAAATCATTACGTAAAAATCGATTTTTATAAGAAGTAATCCTCCCCCCCCCCCTTCCTTCAAAATCGGTAGCTAACGATGCCAATGGCTAGAAACCTGCATAGCTCGTGTTATTTTCTGACTACAGACGTTATTCTGAACCATCAATGCTATATCTACCATACTGTACACATCTTGTCTTCACCTACACTAGTCATTCGCACATGCAGTATTATTTATTGCTCTGTACAGTCTTGAACACAATCTGTGATATTATTGGCCACTGACTTCTGTACGACGTCATTTACATACCTGACTATTTTACATGCTGTTAGTCATTCTATTGTGAATATTTTAGTTACTTTAATTAAAAGTGTTCCTCGCTGCAAGTCACGATATTGTATGCGAGGATTTTGGTGTTATTAACAAATGCCCCCCCCCCTTCCCCAAAGAGCAAAAAAAAAAATCATATTAAAAGATCAAAAATATTTTTCCCCTAATAGTATTCAATGTGTCTTTACGAAAAACTGCTAAAATAGCGATATTTTGCAACTTGAAATTCAAATTTTACCTTGGGGAGGACCCCCAAGAAGTGGTCGACTGTTTGTTGTGTTATTCTCAGGTTAAACCACCCTCTTATATAAATCCTGGCTACGCCACCGATCTTTGGTCATATTATATAATATATTTAAATTCTTATTGTAGACGAGATGGTGTTGAAAAGTGCTCAGTTTACCGCGAACTGCTTGTAGAAGGGAGGAAGCAGCGGTGTGTCGGGTGGCCGTTACTGCAGGGGTAATGGCAGGTGTGCACGCGACAAACAGTTGAACGTGTCACACACGAGCTTGTTCCGGCCAGCTGCGACATACCCTGCCAGCCTGCTCTCTCTCTCTCTCTCTCTCCCCCTCCCTCTCACCCTTCGTAATGTATTTCCCTCCTCGGCTGCAACCAAGGCACACGTGCGGAAACGTAGAAGACGGTAGTCTGCACATCGATTTTCAAAAGTTATATTTTTATTTTTATATTTGCACCAGATATTAATTTTATTATTTTAGACATAGACTGTAACTACATTTTGCTCTTATAAAATTTTGATATCTCATAGTTTTTTTTTTTTTTTTTTTTTTTCGTAAAGACTCAGAAACGTAAAAACTTGCAATTTACAGCTTTATGTACGCCACTAAAACCAACTGACATTCAAACTAAAACTAGAAGTTACCAACATAACTGATAAGCCTTATTTCCACAAAGTTGTTGCAAATTATTCCTGAAGGTTAAAATCGTTTACGTGCATCTACGATTATATAATAATAATGTTAGGCATAATTAAGACATACGTAGTATAAACGAAATATACAAAAATAATAAGTCAGCCTACTAAGTAATATACCGGTACCTAGTTCGATTAAAATGAGGAAAAAATTTTCTGGTATGTCTCTCTATCATAAATATTTTAAAAAATGGCAGCAGATTTCAAAATATTACAAATTGATGAACGAAACACACAAAAGCCCAGTCAACTAACTAACTAGAATATGCGTGCCGAGATTAATGAACGTCGAGAAAATATTTCTCCAAATATGTCATATTACGCAACACCATGATAAAAATATGAACACGTGACAAACGAAATACAGGAGAGTCAAGTCAGCTTTGTAGGCTATGTAGTATATGTGTATCAAGTTTGATGAATTTCTAAACTATGTATCTAGCTAGATCTAAAAATGTTTAAATGACAGCCACTTTGAAAATATGAAAGGGCTTAAACGAAATGTAGTATAAAAGCCAAGTCAGGGTACTAAGTACTATGTATATGTGTACAAAGTTTTATGAAAATCGGTCCACTGGTTCAAAAGTTTTTTTAGGGGCACACACACAATAATAATAATAACAATAATAATAATAAAGGTGATGTCATAAGCCTACATTTTTCCATGAGAAAGTAGGTTAAAACATTTACCGCTAATAACAGTGATGTATGCTACACTGTCTCCTGTACAAAAACCATAATATGCATATTTTCAAATTCTTGAATATTTTTAATTTTAATTTTAAATTTCAACATTTTTTTTTTAAAGCAGAAATACGTAGTTTTTAGTTTACATATAGGATGCAGTGTAGCCTACAACAGCGATTATTTTTATTATTTTTCAGTTTGATACGTCAGTTAGTACACTGAACTTTGCTACAAACTTTCCACAAATAAAATTGTATGATCACATGTGTAGTAAAATTGGATGGACGGGAATCTGTCGCTCTAATTGTGTGCTTGACTCGTTGTGACGTTGAGACTCACGATGCTTACTTTAAGGGCGCCGCCTACCTGCACGTGAGAGGCTGAAAAGCGACGGAGCTGTAAGGTCGACCTTGAAGCGCGCATCAAATGCCGCGTCGCCTCAACGAGCCAAGCTCTGAACTAGCGTGCAAGCTTCCCGCAGAACCGTTTTTACTATGATACATTAAGTGGTGCCCGTATAATTTTATTGGTGGAAAGTCTGCAACTAAATTCGGTGCAGGTGGCAATCTGAGTTTCACATACATCCGGTTAGTACATTTTTAAGTACGGACTACTGAAGTCTGAAAAGGCCGTTTTTAGCCATGTTGGAGGGCTTAGAAACAGTGTTTTTAATGAGCATGTCGTCTTAACTAAAGCTTGTTTTCTTTTCGTATGTTGGCACAATGGGCACACCTGAAATATTTTCGTAGAAACTAACGGTTTACGAACACACTGCATCACATTTGAAGCGTGGGGTAGGCGGCCACCTTAAGGGTGTTGGAGTGGAATAAAGTCATAATTTTAGATTGATATGAAGTATTGTTAGTTTTGTAGACGAGACTTGTGAGTGCAGTTTCCTCTTATGAAACAATTTTAGCTGGTGCAGTTTTCTCATAACGGTGCGTCAAAGTCAAAATGTGCGTGTTCTGCTGCCATGCAAATAGCGAAAACCAATTGACTTACGTACGTGAAATAATTCACAGCGAAATAACATACATGAGTAGATAGGTTTGGTATGTTCTGGGGCACAGGCTGCAGGCTGACGAGCTGAGGAGCCGTGGCCGCCATCTTGTTTCCGGCGGCCATCTTGTTTCCGGCGGCCATCTTGTTTCCGGCGGCCATCTTGTTTCCGGCGGCCATCTTGTTTCCGGTCGCCATCTTGGATTACGTCACTTTCAAAATTTTCCAAAATTTTCAAAAATTAAAAAAAAAATTTCAAAATTAAAAAAATCTAAAAATAATTTTTAAGCCATCCGCCATCTTGGAATGAATTCCCACACCCTAAAATTCCCCCCCCCCCCAAAAATAATATATTTAGTTCTAGGAATGGCCACCAGGGGTTTGAGACACCATTTTTTTCTCACTTGATTCTACTCCACCTGTATACATATGTGCTTAAGGGCGATGTGTAATGTACCATTGGCAGGACTCTCACCTCTATCACCAATATTTTTTTATGCTTACCTCCAGGCAGCGAGATTGACAAGTCTGGACAGGCATGATATTTCACCATATTAATTGGTTTTCATTTTGTTATTTCTTTCAGTTATTCATTTATTGTAATTAAGATGTTTCTGACTACCACCCTCCCCTTTTACCCGGGCTTGGGACCGGCAACACTACTACTATTCTAAAGTAGTGCAGGCAGGGTTACTACGACGAAACAAACAAACCAAGAAAACTATATACAACACAAGAACCTATCAAATACATAATAAATAAGGAGAAAATATATACACTGAAGACTGATATGTACAACAAAGATGGATACAAAAAGAAAAATTATGCTCCCTTCTAGCAGTTGTCTAGTTATGGTACCTCCCCCCTCTCCTCTTACCAACCAGCAAGCTACCGAAATAGACTTCCCTGGAATGGTCGTCTGGATCATCGAGGTTCAGTACCATATGAAAAAAATTACTGCCCGACATATCCATGGGGGAGTGTGTGGATGCCATCCTCACAGATGGCCCGTTTGTTGTCTTCCCAGGACAGAGCCAGTTTGTTGGTGCACTCTGTGAAGACTACATGTTGGTGGGACCTTATGCTGCGTATGACTGCACGTTTACGGGTCTGCTCCATTAAAATTGACCTGTAGTCCTCAAATGTAAGTTTATTTTTCACTACACATTTCTGTACTCCCTTGGCCCGTTAAGGAGACTTTGCCACCACATCTGTAGGTATACATTTTTGCCCGTAGCCCTACAAATTCAGACATTTCCTCCCCACAACACTCATCCTTAAACTTCCCCACCACCTTTTTGTTGATGGGGGAGTAGCACTGGTGTGTGGGAGGGTACGCACTGGTGTCAAACTCGGACATGAAGGTAGGGTCTGCTGCCAAGTCACTATAGAAATCAGCCGTCTGGATCTGGTAGATGAAGGAGTCGGTGTCCATGTACGCCAGCTGGAGTCTGTCTCCATATCGAGGCTGCATCACGTCGTAGTGGAACCTATACATGAGGGTCTTGGAGAGCTCGAGGACTGTGAAACCGGCATAAATGGGCTTATCAAACATTATTGCCTCC
>PNEQ01097996.1:0-29492 GCA_003012365.1 Medauroidea extradentata
TCATAACGTTCACAAATGAATTTATACCCCTGCAATGTAATATTACACACACACACACACACACACACACGCACGTACACACACACTCACACACACACACACACCTACACACACACACACATACACACACACACACATACACACATACACACACACACATATATATATATATATATATATATATATATATATATATATACACATACATACGTAACATGTATACAGTTGGTTAAATTAATTTATCCTGATAAAAAATTCTGGCTAAGTTACACAGTGTGAACGAGAGAGGTTTCTTTAAGCTGGCTCCGGACCAGCATACAGGTAACAGGTACCTAATTAATTTAAAGCTCGGTTTCTGTCACCATATTGCATTTTATTATTTTTCACCTTTTTGAAATTCTGAACAGAAAAATGTTAAATCTGCGATTGTATCTCAAATTCTATTTATTTTACACTACAGTACAGACATGATGAGAGACATTTTGGTTAGCGCTTAACATCGAGGTCTTTAGCACTGATGAGGGGTAACATGAGATGAGTATGGAGCAGTACCGGAATGAAAGGGTGGGGGAAACTGTAGATCCCCGAGAAAACCCGCCGACCAACGGCATCGTCCGGCTCTATTCCCACATGCGAAAATCCGGGGACCGACACCTACGGGAATCTAGCCCGGACCACCTTTGTGGGAGGCGAATGACCTGACCATTCGGCCAACGCGGTCCCCACAGACATGGTGATTGAGTTGGTAATGTGTCATTTGGTCACTATCAGTCAGGCAAATGAGGTATATAAAAAAATTGTCCAACCGATAGAGGCATAATTATATGAATGGTTAAAATGACAGTGAAGTAAGTCACTAATTTGAATACATCATGGTTATTGTATATTGGCTTTATTTGTATGCCCCATGTTTAAATATAAAGTGAGTGAAGTCAGGGCTGCGTTAACATATTAGAAAATCGTTTTATGAGTTCCTACAAAAAATCACTTTATTCTGGAAAAATTAGTAATCATGACTTTCTTCACTTCCATTCTAACCCCCTCATATGTTACCAGCTCAATCGACATATTTGTACTGTAGTGTAAGGATATTATAATTTGCAGTATAGTCGCAAGTTTTACCTTTTTTTCTTTCAGAATTTCAAAAAATCAAAATGTAAGCAATAACATAAATGTAAAAAGGCTAAGAAATTTTTAGAGTTATATTGTATAAAATTTAAATTATCCACAAGAACTTAAAATTTCAAGCGTGTTATGATGAAAGAATTTATGTGCCAGAAAAACCCCGGTTTCGACATATGTCTGCTTCCACCGAATACAGTATAAAATTTTTTGCAATAATTACATTATACAAACAAATTATAGTACACTGTCAAATATAAGTCAGCCTATCAGCTTGTCTACAGTTGACAACAATATTTTATAACACTTTAAATTATTTGTACAAAACCAGTCAAATTATTTTTTTTACTGTTACAAATGTTTTACTTTCCAGAGAAAAATTAAATGTTTTTGGTTTTATAATAAAATACGAACCGTTTCCATAACTTGTTAAACTCACCAAGTGACAAGAAACTAGCACTAATATAAATTATATTCTATATTTATCACAAAAAATCAACAAAATGAATTAATTACTAACCACAACATTACAAGAAACTTATAAATATCTAAAATAACCTCAAATACTGGTAGATAATATGTGAAGAAACTATCTGCAAAAGAAGTACAAATATGCGATCTGTTCTTAAAAATTCAAAGAAGACACATTCGAAAATAAATTACAATAAATTCTGCATATATAAATAGCCCATGTGTTGTTATTTTATACGCAGATAACTATCTGAATAACAGAAGTACAAATATAAATACAGAGCTAAATTTTTAACAGCAGAAGAAAAAACAAATTAAACAATACATATAATATGAATTTAAATCGGTTAAAAAAGCGTACCTGTCGATTGAAATTTATGTTCCTTTGAATGCTTTTTCATTACAGCCGTAGACAACACACTTCTGAACCATTTTTACAACACGCTGCAGCAAATTCAAATGGCATGCATGCGAAAACAGGCCACAATTAGCTTAGCTTTTTAGGGAGCGAAGTTGTTTTTGCCTCAATATTTTTTCGGCATGCTTGGTCTACCGATATCTATGTCTATGGGTCAGACGATGATTCGAAAGCTTCTTCAGCTGTTTTCATTGTGTCTTTATAACAATGGCGGCGGATCTTCTCTGGTATAACCTGTCAAACTATACTCGTTACATAAGAAAATGCAACATTTTAAAATATATTCTCGATTGGAACGAGTTTAGGTATTTTAGTATTTAAAGTTTTCAATAAACAGAAGCTACTGTTAAGTATACCAGATCTGTTTAAAGTGTAAGCAATATTACATGGAGGGTTTTCTACGAGGTGAGACTTTTCACAAACCAAAATTGTTACTGCACGTGTATATGTTTGCAATTTTTGTACCTTTGATCCGAAAATTAGAGAGAATTTTGCGTAGAAATAATAACAGCGTTGTGTGAAAATGCTGGTAAACACATATTAACGAAAACGTTTTCCGTATGTACACATTTTAAGTGACGTGTTTATGATCTTAATATATTCGTTAGTTTCTTGCGATAATTACGTCAGCTGTAAAAATAAACGATTAAATTTTAAAACGTTATCGTACTTTCATGAAGTGAGTCGTGAAACAAGTTATTCCATAGTTGTTTTTTTTTTTTTTTTTTAATTTTCCGTTTTATGTATTTATTTATTGAATAATACACACATTGGTTCTAAGTATTTGTAAAATCTGTACTGTTCTCCATGCAAACACAATATTATGCTCACTGAAAAAAACCCTCACAAATACTACTTTAAACGTATTCAAGCTTCACAAAAATATTGCTTCTACGTACCTAACCTAAATCCAAAGACAATAACGTCATCTCAGATATGAACAACAAACGTGAAATGTCAGAAAAGAAAATCGCAAATTGAAGGGTGCATTCCTATATTCATTCTGCGTACTATCCAATGGAAGAATAGTGGTGCTATGTTGCCATGTTTACACTTAAAGAGGATGTGGAAGCGCTTTAAGCTGGCAAGCTCCCGAAAGTCGTTTATAGGATGCGAGTAGTTGGCAAGCTGCCAGGTGAATGTCTGCTAACAGCGCTTTCGAAAGCCGTTTATAGATACGGCCCTTAATTTGCCTTATGTGTGTGCTGCACGTTGGTTTGTCGTCCTCCTGCACTTTGCTATGTTTTCAGAACTTACTTAACTACCCTTATTTTCACTTCTACTTCCACATAGTATTTGAGAACATTCACAACTTTCTCAGTAGTCATTTTATGTAAGGTTATTAGGACGGCCAGTAAACTTTAATTAAGATATGAATTAAAGGTATTATTTTATTTTGGACAGAGATTTTGGTATCGTCAGTGGTATTCAATTTTATACTGTAGTATTTGTGTATACGACGTCATGACATGATCTATCTTCAATAGTCTGTTTTCTGTTTGTCACTACATAAAATTGGTTTTCTTAGTCACTCATTGCTGTTAAAATACTTCAGTGATTGTAATATAAGAAAATATTACTTTGTGTAGTGTATTTGGATCCATAAAGTTCGCCGAATTCACTGTCGTGTACTCTAATACATTTTGAACGTTATAAAAATGGTAGTTTATAATACGTCTATTGAATACGATTTCATAACACTTAATTATTATGTGTTCTTCTGGGTGATCTCACAAAAATTCCAATTCGTGTCTTCACTTTTAATGTCCCACCTCGCTTGTTCGAGATGTCGTAGTGACTGCAGATTTTTATGTGAACTGCCAGAATGCATATCCTGTTATACGAACATGTTTATTGGTCAGTATGACGTGCTTACCAGACCTAGATTCTTCTCGCAACTGCTCATGACACACTGTTTTCGTATGTAATCCTCGTTAGTCGACTACAGCGATACATGTAAAGGAACGTGAGGAATACGAATAGTATGTCTGTAATCACACACTGACTTTAAGCACACAGACAAATTATTGCGAATGTAACAGTACTCCATTGTTAATGTAACGTATACAGTATGTGCACATTCCTCCATTATTGTCAACGAGCGAGGTGGTGCAAATGTATCAGGTTGCAGGAATCTACGGGTTCGATTCCCGACTCCGCCTATTCTTGTTCCTGTTTCCCATGGTTTCCCGAAATCACTCCAGGAGAATGGTGGGTCGATTCCCTTGGTATTTGTCATGACCGATTCCTTTCCCGGTTTTCTGACAATGTTCAGTTCTTTGTGTTACTCTATGTAATGATCTTAGCTGTTGATGAAATGTTAGGCATCCAATCCCTCCCATCCCTCAGTCATAGCAGTTGGTACGGCAGTCAGCCATTCAAACGTGTATGCCGTATTGCCTACGTAGTAGGAACTATCTGACTGCAGCCCACTCTTTTTACGAACTTTTCACGAAAACGGTTGGTCCTACGCATTTGAAACAAGGTGACGTTTTTTACTTCTGACGTGCTTCTCTAGTAGAAAGCCGCATAAAAATTCGTAATTTCTGATTGTAGAAATGTGGATTGTAATAAAAGGGGTAACCACCCTAGTATTTTGTATTAGGGTGCAAGGTATTGCTGTAATTCTAATGTATAATTCAAGGTTCCGGTGGTATACAACAATACTAAGCTTATCATCATTAAATGCCTTTTTATTTCCATTATTTAACAAAAATACATTTAAAATTTTCCATTTTTAAAGGCACATTAGGCCCTTAACATTAGTTTTATGAACAAAGTGTCCCGTATATTTTCTACTTGTTTTTACATAAGGAATCACCTTCCGAAGTTTGTCGGTCAAATTCAGCTGCAACCTTTGTGTGTGTGTTTATATATATATATATATATATATATATGCACTCTGCTTGACAAAACTAAGTGTAGCCCCGGGTAGGGGAGGTAAGAGCGCTTGTGTTTCCAGGTCGTGGTGAGAGGGTAGTGGAGAGTAATGTCTTGTAGCCCTCCCTGTATACTCCATTCATATTGTAAGCGACTATCTGTAGTAGGTCTAATAGGCCTGTGCAATGATATACCTTGTAGATGCGCTGTACATAACTTCGTGACCTTGAAAACAACTAAATACACACTGGTTGTCGCTTTTCAGCTGACGAGACTGTACGCAGTGCATGTGGTGACGGCCAGGCTACTTGCTCGCTATTGGCTAAGAGGGTGTAGCGAAACAAAGTAGAGTAGGAGGATGAGTTATGTCAGAGAGGGGGACGACTGTAGTTCACATACTTTCCAAGGATACACTTAGGATTGTCGAGCAGTATACATGTCTTGAAACAAACTGCTGCTTCAGCACGAAACTAGTGCGTCAACGTACTACGTAAATACGAATGGTAATTCGATGGCCATGGAACGTTGTAGTTCATCTTACTTCTGGGGAATAAACTTGTTCAGTGAGTATTTAATGTATGGTTCTGAGTGGTTCTGTGCGACCAGGTAATCCGCCGCCACGAGTGTAGAAAATAGGTGAAGAAACAACTGGATACAGTGAATGGGAAAAGTGGGAGAACCCAGGGAAAACCAGCCAGCTGGCCGCAAGGTGTGCCTTGTTTTCTTGGTCAGCACTTAAAATCGATGTTTTGCTGGTGATGGGTGGCATGATGTAAGCATGGAGTGGCACCAGAATAAAAAGGAAGGGGAATCGGGACATCCTCAAGAAAACCTGCCGACCAACGGCATCGTGCGGCACGATTCCCTTTGTTTCTACCTGAAGATAAGAACAGGTTCCAGTTACTGAAATGTCGTAACACTGTCTGTCTGGAAAACTACTGTGTTTTGTTTCGTCTCATCGTTTTGTCGTTTGTTTTCTGTTGGTGTCTGACATCTACTGTGATTTTATTTCGTGTTACCGTTGTGTCGCCAGTTGTTTTACTGTTCGTGTTTGATATAATACTGGTTTGTTTCGTCTGATTGGTGTGTCGTATATTTATTTTGTGGGTCATACATTTTTCTGTTTGTCCCTTTGCCAAAGCAGACCTAAAACTTGGGTTTTCTGCCTTGGTGATGTCTTGGGTTTTAGAATTGTGATTTTTATTATTTTATTTATTATTTGTTTGTCCTTGTTCTATCTTACCAGATACCATTTTTTTTTTTCAAATTTTATGTTGTCTATGTATCCTATTGACTAAAGCATAATATGCTAATTTGTTATTTTTTACTATCTTTAGTTTTCTTTGACATTCATTTCTTCGCAATGCAGTATGTCCAAGCAAATAAATACAGACAGTTTACAATAGTTATTAATCGATGCTACAGACGACATCCTGGATTGGCTGGACGTGATTGTAATCGATGAAGTCATGAGAGCAGTAATAAGAATGTTTGTATGTTGTGTGCGTGTTGATGTTTGAGGGAGAGAAGGTGGTAGGTGCAGGAATGTTGGGGGAAGGGGGTGGTAAGGGTATGAGTGCTGGCAAGTGTACGGCACTGCGGCAGTAACTGGGCGAGGTTGTTTGAAGGCTGCAGCAGCTACAGTTGGCAAAGTGCCGGACCTCTGCACCTCTCTACTAGCTCCTAGCTCTACTTTATATCTGCCACATTGCACGTACACAGCATCTCACAACTATGTTGTTCAAACACAGGTATGCGTCTTTAGACTGTGTGTCCTGTTTGACTCAGTGGAATACTTACAACTCAGTGTCGACTGTGCTTGCTTCACAAACATTATGCTGTCTTACAGTCTTCACATGGTTATCGTTAGTGAACTGAACCCAATAAGCATTTGATGCATTGTTTACAGAAAATAATAATTTGTAGACGTATACTATTCAGATACAGCAATTATTTAATCAGTCTTAAAACCAAGCTTTATTCCAATGGGGCCTTACAGACCTACGACCTATTATTAATGTAGTTCTTAGTAATTTGAAGAAAAACTAGCAAAAACACAGTGAAAAAATATCGATATATTAAGAACCCATGTGAGAGAGAAAGGTAAGTGCACTGAAACTGCGTAACAATAAAGCCGAGGGTGATACGAGCGAGCCACAAGACTATCCAGCACACATGATGACATATGGATCCACTCCAACGGGAATAAGGCACAGATTGACATGGAAGTAGGCGAGCGCCCTAGCCTCTACGTCAACAACTGCCCCAGCTAGTCAACGTGATATCAATTAAATTTTAATCATACAATTTTAAAAGCAAGCACAAGGATTCAAATTAACGATAGTAATGTCCAGTCACTTCACGAAAGCGTTTCTAGCACATGTTTACTGCTATTACAACTTAGGCAGAATACTGAACGCACTTTTCGCAACTAAAGCAGCAATTATGGGCTCATTCCTCCAAAATATATTTCCCTATCACATTAGTATTGACCAAGAAAAGCTTATTTCAATAGGAAAATAATCAGTGAGCTGAAACGCGGTTTCACGTTTTCTGCATTGGATATCCCTAAAATATTACGGTTTGATTTGTTCAATCAACAGACTCCTATAAAATAATAACGTTTCTTTAAGCCTGACAAAAGCGTTTACTTATACGCTTACTGTAATAAGAGATTTTTCCATAAATATTGATTTTACAAGAACGTTAACAACACACCTTTCTTACATTAACAAATAAATAGTTTATACTATGACCTCAAATCGCTAAGAAGTAATATTGACTTGCAAGTTGCAGAAAAACTTTATATCGCTAAATAAGGCTGCCTCAGTTACAACAGTTTTGTTAACGAAATGACATTTAAATTAAAATTTACTAAATGCATTTTATCTTTTTAAAACTAACACGGAAACACATTTTGATTTACAGCGTTAATTTGTACTCTGTAGCAAATGATTTCCAGCAGAATGTTTACAACGTCTCAAAAAGAAACTAATCTCCATTAAGACAGCACATTGTTATATTTATGTTTTACTTATAAATTTCCGCTAGTAGATTTTTTTAATGTGCGCTATGAGAGAAAACAGGCTCGTCTACCCAAACAATCTTATGTTGTTAGGGCTTCAGTTGAGGCCACGTTGTACTTGATATGAGATAACTAGCAAATTTAATGAAATATTTACAGTCGAAAATGTTTGTTACTTTTATCACAAAACATTTCCTCCGTGTTATGGTAGCATGAAGTAAGTAAGCAAAGAGGCTTCTTCCTGTGTTCATAATGTAAATGTGTTGATGTGCTGCCTCTGCCACGCGGTACAATATTTGAGAATGCCTCAGAATATCATCAAACGAGCACAAACGCAAATGTAACTCGTCGGTTGCATATGTTTACTGTTTCTGTACTCTCGTGAGGCTGGCCACACAAAACACCGAGATTAAACGAGTATAACGTTCATCAAACCTTGTGTGCTACATTGCGACAGCGGGAGAAGGCAACTAGCCGCTATCGAATATTAATTAATTCATCATATTAACTAATACGAAACATACCATGTATGCACATATGAGTCCATCATATGTAAAACTATACTTCCCTTGCGCATTTTTTGGTGAAACATGACATCAGCAATAAATGCGCAAAATACTCAAAACGAACTATTTAAACAATTAATTAAATTATTGGTTTATAAGATAACGTTTTAAATTTGTTTACATATCAGGATCGAAAGTTTTACAGATGTAAAACTTTATGATATATTGCAGTAAGCATTTATCTTGTGGACTATTTGACTGTGACTGAGAAAAGTGTTGATGCGAACACATGTTCAAGGGTACATAACTTGAACCGCCCCAGAACATTCGAACGCATTCCAGTAGACACAAAGCATGCTTACCGCGCTGTCCATTCAAAATCACATTGCCACTGAAGGAAAACAAGACGACTGCTGTTGTCAAATTAATTTATTTTAAAAGTTTTGCCATGAAATTTAAATGACTTATAATCCTAAACGTTGCCACTCAACCACCCTGCATGAGGCGTCTTATCCACGCGATGTATAAGCGTCTGCCTCCATGAGTGATGTGTGTGTACCAGTCTTTCCAACAATTCTGAATTAACTGGCATTATTATATTACTGTTATATGTATATACAGGCAGAGTCGGGAGGAAAGGTACATGCTTTGAGGGGTGATAGTATTGGTGACTCTGAACAAAATGTTTCTAATAAACATATGCCCTTGTCTTAACCGTTTCAGAGAAACCTAATGAAAACAGCAAGGAACGGGAATAGTTTAAGTTGATGGTAAATCACGCTACTGTTATCATGTTGTGTGTAATTTTGTACATTTCCACACGGTGACGCTCTAAGCATGGTGCAGTTGTTTACCTCAGTCTCAGTCCTACAGTGCTGGCCCTAGTATTGGGAACTACAGTGTTGTTACGTGTACAGTGAATACAGTTCAGTGTAGTCAAAAATGCCACTGATCTTCACACATGCAGAGTATGCAGACCTGGTGTTTGTCTATGGTTTCTCCGATGGGAATTACAGAGCCGCTGTTCGTGAGTACGAACGACGATTTCCTAATCGCAGAGTTCCAGATAGCAGGGTGTTTGCAGTATTGCGTGACCGTGGTACGCTTCCCAGCGTAAATGTTGTATCCTATTGTCCCGTACAACTAGCTCTTAATGAAGTCGAGAACATTCTTCAGCCCAACAAGTAGCTCGAGACGAATTGCTGCTCAACTTCATATTCCACAAACAAGAGTGATACGCACAGTACACGAGCAGGGTCTGTATCCATATCATCGGCATAGTGAACAACATCTGCATGAAGGAGATGATGTCCACCGGCAAGAATTCTGTAAGTGGATCATTGCCAATGATCGATTAATTCCACGTATTCTGTTCACTGATGAGTCAACATTTACCCGCAACGGAATCAACAACACACGCAACTCTCACGTATGGGCAGACGAAAATCTACACCCTACTGTAGAATGGAATTTTCAACGATGTTTCTCAGTTAACGTGTGGTGCGATATTATTGATTACCAGCTCATCGGTCCAGTAGTTTTAGATAATAGTCTTAATGGAGTACGGTATCTTGGTTTTCTTCAAAACGAGTTACCAGAATACTTTGAGGATATCCCTTTGGCAACAAGAGCTCGTATGTACTTTCAGCAACACTGAGCTCCTGCACATTCTGTACGGCCAGTGACACAGTACCTCAACGAAGCGTATCCTGGGCGTTGGATCAGCCACCATGGAGTCATTGCTTGGCCACCGAGGTCACCTGATCTAACCCTATTGGATTACTGTGTGTGGGGTTGGCTTAAAAGCGAAGTCTACACGCGTAGGGTGGACAAAAGAGGAACTTCTCGCTCGTATTTACCATGCTTGTGCTCAAGTAAAGCAATGTAATAATGAGCTCAGATCAGCAACACAGCAGCTGTCTATCAGAGCAGCAAAATGCATTGAAGTTGGTGGTGGAGTGTTTTAACATGTTTTGAGAGGAAATGTACACAATTAAACAAAAAATATGATAACAGTATCGTGATTTACCGTCACCTGCACATTTCCCGTTCCTTGTTGTTTTCATTCAGTTTCTCTGAAACTGTTAAAAAATGGTCATATGTTAATTAGAAACATTTTGTTCAGAATCACCATTACTATCACCCCTCAAAGCATGTAACTTTCCTCCCTGTTCATCCTGTATAACAAACTCTTATTTGATGTGTAATGTGTGGAGACACTGTGGTAGGTAACTGTAATTTGCTACCTTCCACGGATAAAACATAATTGTATTGTTTTTTACTTATAACTTATCCTCTCGCCACATCTCTCAGTATCTCCTTTGCAAGACATTTTCCTGTTATTTGATGTTGATGCCGTTTGTATACATCATTTTATCTACTGATATTGTCATTGTGACTTGCCGCTGATTGCGGCAGTGTGAATATTAAGCGTTGAGCGTCAAATAATATTTAAAAATTACAATGTACTACTTTTCAAAGTCATGAAATATACTTGGAGAAAATATTTTTAACTGACGTACCTCTACATTTACTGTTTCGCAAGGTAAATGCTCGCCACTCAGACAGACAACTACAGCTGTAAAAACTTTTGTAGCGGGCTGCGCACAATCCAGGGTCTTAATTTATATAAAATACGACCATTAACACCTGCTATAAAATTATAATATTGGATCGGAATACGGCAAAAGCATTCGAGTCATTTCAATGACCTTGTTTATTATCATACACAGCCCTAAAATAGTCTTACTATAAAATTAACGCAACCAAATAACCATATTTTCGGTTTACAATGTTTACTTTAAACACATAAGGCAGTGGGTTGACATTGTAAACATAAACCTTCTCTCTGCTCGAAGACTGCCATTTGTAAGTCAGTTCCAACACAACGTAGAAGTAATGCAGATCTTCGTGCAAATACATTCCAAGAAGCTTAAAATAAGTCTATAAAAAAGTTCCTTTCGTTTCCATACGAAGTTATAACAAAGAAGATAACCAAATGAATAAATACAATCTAAAAACATTTAAGAATAACATATATATTTATTTTGTGCTCTAAACTAACTGCAACTAAAAAAAAAAAAAAAAAAAAATAATCTGTCGATAACCAGGGGCGCAAAATAATAGGCAATTCTCTGGCAGCAAGCCTTTATGTCTCGGTCCTTTACACACATTGGTCACATTCGCATATCTGTTAGCTTCTAACCTCACGAGCGGGCAACATTTGATAGCCACACGAGTTATTGACTTATATACAAGTGGCATACAGTCATCTAAGGCCTGTAAAAACAAACATCGCTCAGTCACAGAAGTGAAGAATGAAGTACTCGTTCTAGCAATTCAACACGACCTTCAATATATCCGTTAAACTAGAACCTATGACGTTAACTTCATGGTGGTGATACTCTTCTATAACATTGGAATATTTATTGCGGGAAACAGTTTGTTCTGTATGTTGGAATGCCATTTGTCAACACACTTAAAAACACTTTCCTCGCCACAAATCAAAGTTTTCTTGAATATGAATAACTACAAAGTAACTTATTCGCAAGGTAAATTATTTAAGGGTAAATTAAAACGTTATTTTCTTTTCGTTTTTATTTTGATGTACGGGTTCTCTTTAAGTACCTACAAACCCTATAAAATACTTCGAATTTTTTTAACAGCAGCATAATGATTTGTTGCCATTGCTTACACTTTAATTAAAATTATTCATTGTGGCAAACCTACATTGGAGGGGTCGTTATTCAAACCCAAATTATGTATATATTTCTTTACAGAAAATGTGTTAGTGAAGCCATCGCTTATTGTTTGTATATCTAGTCTACTTAAGAGTCGCTCGTTGCAGCCTTGATAACTAAAGACATTTCCCAAGATGCAGGCTAGTGGTAACACTAACACATCACTGCTGTTCTATGCATGTGCCGGCTTTACGTGAGCAGTTATCAGAATTCTGCTGAGCGTATGTTCTTACTGGCCATGCTTCAAGCAGTACGAGCGCCTATTGTATTCTTGTGCAGTTTTCTAGTAAATAGTTATCAGAAGATTATCCGTACGGGGTAGCCTATTCTTTTGGACCTATATTTTAATGATGACTGTGTAAGAACAACACTGCTAACCATCCACTTGCACATCTTTTTTTTTTTTTTTGGGACGAAATATCTAGTGGGAATATCATAGAGACAACTGTTTAATAACTATGTGATAGACGATGGATCAATTCGTGTACATATTGTAAAACAATACAAATAACCAGAAATTTTTAATACGTAACTGTACATTGGACTTAAAAGTTCCTCTGATTACTGTATCAAAAATTTGTTAAAAGCGTACATTCTATGAAGCAAACGATTAGCTTCAGTGGTTTTGTACACGATGAACATGGGTAAGGTATTCAACCTGTTTGAAATTTGGGAGTTTGGTTTTACAGAAAATTTTAAAGATCAGGGCATTCGTGATAACATATGGTCAATAAAATTACGGTTTCCATATATGCTTAGTTTTGCATTATAACTACAAATTATTTAGACGTACCAGAAATGTTACATCATATACTAAATTACACATTATAGATTCTGCAATATGACTAGTAAACTAGTAAACTAGTAAACAGCTGGAAACAACTACGAGGTAAACACAAACTTCAAAGACATCAACCACTTCTGGTTAGTGGGTGTGTATGGAAAGGGCAAGATATTAAACCCAAGCAAGAATGTCATGATGCGAGACTACAGCAGTGATGTAATCCAGAAAATAGGTAAACGAAACTACTCCAAGAAATCCTGCCCCCTTACATAAACATACGTCCAAGATAACAATTGCAAAATCCCTAAAACTTACATTTTTTTGTTGTACTTAATTATTAGCCTACTTTGTTATTTCGTTTAAGAGGATGTGGTACTTAAGGGCACGGTCTACCGCAATTTTCATCACCATTTTTTTATTCTTATTTGTACCATATATTTTTTTTCTTATTTTAGACACAAAATGTGACTAAATTTGGCTCTTATGAAATTTTTTATCTGTCATAGTTTTCGCTTAATGGCTTGTTAAAGTCATAATTTGCATGTTTCCGTTTTAACGACTACACTAAAACCAACTGATATAACAAACTGAAAAAAAATCACAGTGGATAAAGACATTGCTGGCTACAATGACATGCTCGTAAAATTAAAGAATAAAAATTATTTGTATTTAAAACAAAATTATTGAATTTTTTAAAATGTTTATTTTCAGTTTCAGCATTTTTTTACAAAATACAAATAATTTTTATTCTTTAATTTTATGAGCATGTCATTGTAGCCTGTAATGCCTTTATCAGTTTGTTATATCAGTTGGTTTTAGCGTAGTCGTTAAAACGGTAACTTGCAAAATATGACTTTAATAAGCCATTACACGAAAACTATGAGAGAAAAAAAATTTCATAAGAGCCAAATTTAGCCACGTTTTGTGTCTAAAATACGAAACAAAATATCTGGTACAAATACAACATAAAATAATGATGAAAATTGCGGTAGACCGCGCCCTTAAGACGTGATAGTCAAAATTCCTTGCAAGTGAATGAAGTTAACGTATAGAAAATATTATGGTGTCTTACTTTTGTAGGAAAATTATTTAAAAATTTTAGAAAATTTCGAAAGCACTTCTCTAATATCGAGTAAGCGGGTATTGCAGGTTTACTTATTCTCAGTATTCACGTTCAGGCATGAAGATTCCGTATACCATCAATGCGTTTATTTATTGGTTTTCCTGGACTATTTTTGTTTCACGACCTATTGCGCAAAAGTACTGCACTGAAAACGTCGCTATTAATCTTATCTTTCAGTAGGTATATGAGAACTGGGCTAGGAACTCATAAATGTGTTATTTTATAACATTTACGAAATACCAGCAATTTCGTTGGGTTTCATAAAGCATACACACATAATTACAAGTTTATAGTTGCAAGGTTTAACTGTTGGTCAACCAGTACTTACACAATATTGTTTCGAATAGTAATGATGGTCTAGTTAACTTACATACTTTCAGCGATAAAATACGAACAGAGGGGAAAATATAACTTGATAAGGGACTAAATTGCCCCATTGAACGAGAAGTACGCATAGACTTGCTCGACCAAGTCAGGCAGCCGTGTTCAGTCACATCTCAGACATCACACAGCGAAATCTTCGCTCTAGGTCTGCCTCAAGTCCGCAAGCATCCTGCAGATCGATGTAAGGCGATTACGCCTTAGTCCTTATTTCTACTTCTACACTTGCTCCACTTTTTACTTTTGCCTTGTTTCTCCTCACTTGCTTCTCGTAATTCTCCTCGCAAATACAGTCGTTGGAAGCTGAAAGCCTAGCATTGTTTTTGCAGTTGTTGTTTTAGTATTTCATTGAAACTTTGAATAATTCACAATTTTTTTCCTCATAGTCCTTTGAAAGGCATTACAGCTTACAAAGTTTTTTGTTCTTATGTGCTATAATGGTACCACGAGTCGAAACAACAGTATGGAAAGTATTTTTTTTTAATGAAATGGAAACATTTATAACTGGGGAGAACGCACTTTTAGATATTCTATTTGGAAGAAATCTAAGTTTTACTTTTTCCGGCAAAAATTTTGTTGTTAAGAAGTTTAACTTTATAAATATTAAAACGTTTATATTTAATTAACATTTTAAATATTTCAGCTTTTGCCATGAAAATCACTCTACTCGTAAAATAACTCAACACATTTTATAGTAACAAACGATAAAATTTACAAAGTGTTCCTTTCATTGAACTAAAGATTACCCCACTCAGCATCTGGAAGACCTTTTCTAATTAATATGTTTAAGTTTATCTAAAATAGGTGTATTACATGTATTTGTACATGTCACGTTTAAATATCTTCTATAAAACATATATTGGTTACACTAAATGGAAAAAAAAATCTGCTAGGCATTACGTTTGCAAAGAACGCCCAAAACTGCACAAAATGTATACAACTGCGAAAAAAAATATATTTAAAAAAATTCAGACATTTTGCCTTGCTAACATAGTAAACGAAACGAAAACTAAATTGAGAAACGCTTCAGAAAGTTATGTAAGTAAGCATTCATATTATAATTAGAGATGGTGTAAATTCAAGAACGTAATTTCTGCCAACGTGTTCTAATCATTGCAGTTTCTTGCATCTTGCATGAATGTATGGTGGTTATGTGGCGTGGTTTGACTGTTTACAGACGAATAACAGACGTCCAGGCGTGGCGCACTGTAACACGCACTGGTTCAGTCAAGAAGGGACTCTCTAGTAACTGCACAAAAGTCTCAGGAATAATTACTGAATTAGAGATTATTGATTTGTGGACATACACAACTGCCCATGTTTAGCTGACCATACTTGTATTGAATCGCAAAGTACAAAAAATAACAAAAAAAAATACATAAAACACAAACAAGAAAAGACAAAAAAACAATCCCAGAGGAATTTTGACAGTTTCTTTTATACAACAAAGAATTCGAAAAGTAGAATTCTGTCGAATATCGACACAACACACAGACACAAAATACATACAACCAGATTTTCAAAATGAAAATAAATGGAAGTAGACAAAAACAGTGATCAGTGGATAACAAATAAAAGACAAGAGACAACACAAGTTAAAAACAACTAAAAATGCGACGTTTCGGGAATTACGATACATTCCCGTCTTCAGGTTGAGACACAGCTGGTCGGGACCGATATGTTTATTTATTTATGTTTTTCTCTCTCTCTACCTGTAATAAAAAAGAAACCATGTTACAGAAAAAATAAATAAACAAATAAATAAACACAACTGTTCCGACCAGCTGTGTCTCAGCCAGAAGACGAGAATAGACCGCAATTCCCGAAACGTCGCATTTTTTTTGGTTGTTTTAATTTGTGCAGTGTTGTCTCTTGTCTTTTGTTTGTTGTCCACACTGTTCAGTGTTTATTGTCTACTTCCATGTGTTTTTCATTTTGGAAATATTGTTCTATTTGTGTCTGCCTGGTGTGTCTGGGTGCTGTGTCGATATTTGACTGAATTCTACCTTTAGAATTCTTTGTTGCCTTAAAAAACAGAAATTGACAGAATTCCTCTGGGACTGCTTTTTTTCTCTGCTTTGTGTAATTATTTGTACTTCGTCATTGTACCCAAATTTTAACAGCAAAACTTGAGCAATGGCGTATGTCCACAAACCAATAAATTCTAATTGTAAACTCCCATTGCAACAAACATTTAAAACATCATAAATTCTGAAGCCTAGCAAGCTGTGAACTGTCATTTTTTTAAAATAATTAAGTTATTTTTATTATGAAATATATTAAAATATATTAATAGAGATGGTGGTATATCGGGAAAATGATTTGTGCCGACATTCCTTCAAAAAACACTGTAGTCACTTTTGACTTGTATGATTGGGTGATATAGCCTACGTCCTGTCACAATGTCGTTGTCTGCATACCAATAATTAGAGGTACGTCAATTCCGCGGATTCATCTGGCAGCAGCCTAGACTTGTCAGTCTTATACACGCACTGGTCACAATCGATTATCTATTGTTTTATAACCGTACAAGCAGGTAGCAAGCGCTAGCACTTCGCATTATTTCCTTATCTACTACTGGCTTGCAGTAGTCAAACGCGTTTAGTAACAGCCGCCAGCAAGTCACAGACATGACAATGAAGTATACATAACTAGCGTTCAACCTGACCTGGAATGTATCTACGAAGTTTACGTACCTCTACCAATAATAGACATTAAATACTAGAATAGCGGGATTATTATTGGCTCAGTCAAACAGGGTACATAGCTCCACGTACAAGCAAAACCCAGTAACCGTTCATAAGCTGAACGTGCCTTGAAACCCAGCAAACAGTCAATTATTCCCGCGATAAACCATCATCGCTACATATTAACTACCTTATTTTTAAAACACATTTCATTGAATTATCACAAACACATCAAGTCCTTTCAAAATTGTAGTTTATGTACGTTACATGAATTCGAATCTTCACACAATTGATATATTTTGACGCCTTTTACATATGAGACAAATTTATTTAGCAAATTTTATTAACAGCTAAATTGCGTACTAAATGTAACACGTACTGGATTCAACACGATGTAAACGTAACGTGAATGTCAACTGAAATGCGATTTTAATGCAATTTCCGATCCAGATTGACATGAAAACGTGGAGTGAACCAGGAGGCTGTCAAACATGGATCTACAAAACAAGTTACTGAAGGATAACCAAGAGACGGACATTTGATGTAACTTTTTTTAAGTTTAGTCATCAGTAATATTAATATTTATGTATTGTTACCTACACATTATTTTCAAACATTTAAATAGTTTTATTTATCTAGCCTAAGTACTACTATAACACATCTCATAGCCAAAGTAAGAGAGCAGTATGGCGACCGCTTTGTCTTTGCTAAGTTCAGTGATAGGAGTAGAAGTTTCTATCAGGCTTGCACATTCCACTGCAGTGTGTACTTTACTGGGCAGTCTGTGTGTCAGTACATAGAGGCGACTGCTGGCTAGCAGGAGACAGTAGTGAGGTGCTTGTAGAGAGGCAACACGGCACGTCTCGTAGTCACTTCCGCCGCGGGGGTGCATCTGTATGGAAATGTGCAGCCACAGATTGCACACGGACACATGCTAGGTGATGGTGACCTTGATGTAGGGGTAGTGGGAGGGGCTTATATAGCAAGGCAGCCAATCCCTGAAATATGTCGCCGATAATTGGAACGGCGCGGCGGCCAGATTGACCCGTGAGGGGGCGACCCTCTCAGGTGCGGCTTTATTGCTGCCTCGGGACAAAGCAATCTCGCCAGGAAATGAAACGCTTGTCGAAAATGAGAAGTTTAATGGCGCCGAGTGATAGCACGCAGCCACCTAGCCTCACGTGCCTACCTCGCCCCATTTGACCGTGGCCCGAGCTACAACTGCACACGCACACTACACTGCTCATCATATTTCTGTATCAACTGTATGCTGCACCGCAGTCTCAACTGTACCTTCGCTGTGTTTACACACCAGCTGCGCTTTCCTACACAGATTCCTACACGCATATTGTTCATGTGGTCCATAACGAATTAACTTCAATATTTGTTTTCAAATTATTTGTACTAAAATTAATTTGCGATCATTTAAATAAATAAACAATACTTTAAAATATTTGCTCAAAATATTTTTCAAATAATTATAAATGTGTACACGCTTACTACAATTAATGGTCAATGTATACAAAACCGTAAAATTTTCGAGAATGTTTTAAAATAAATAACTGAATATTTACAGAAAAATCAAAACCATTGTACACTTACAAAACATATGTGTTATTGTGCGTGCGCAGTAATAATTCAATGCGAATTCAACTTGGAGTGGACTGACTAATCTGGATTCAAACATTTGCTGAACACCCATCGAACTGAACTGAACGAAGACATTGTGGTGGTCATATCGAATTGTTTGTCATGTTACGTAGGAGGTCAAAATTGCCCTGGGCTTGCAAATTAACTGTTAAAAATTTAATAAATAATGGGTAGTTCAAAATAAATAGTTTGACAAATAAATTCTAACAAAATGTAAAATAAACATTCACCTCTTCGTTCTTCGACAGCCGTTTGTTGTATAGTTCTCTGTTTCGCAGAAAAGAAGTACGCGCAATGTTCAACTCCGTGTAAACACGGTAGTGTAAATAGAACGTGTTTCTACAAAGCATTTCAGTCCACGCTCGCTTTACAATGTTCTCTCCAGTTAAAGTTCTGTCCAGCCTGTAAATTTGCTAGATACACCAAATTTTTTTTATAAAGCAATGCACCATTATTTTGATATAAAACACACTTTATCATTAACTATCACGCTATGTGACAGTTCCAAATGTTCGGTTCGGCTATGAGCAAGTTATGATTAAATATTTTAACTGCTGGTTAGCAATATGTCACGTTTTCCTAAAAAAATATATTAAAATAAAAATATGTGATTATGTGGTTGGAAAAAAATATACAAACTATAAATAAGCAGCTAATAAAAACAATTACCGTTGATCAAGGGATATTGATACATAATATGATTCAACCAAAAAACATTTAGGAACAAATCGATAAATATCAATATTCAATTAAAAATTAAAATCTTGACGGCTTGGATCCAACTAAACAAATATTCAGACTGCCATGTAAGCCACGAAACAATTATTACCAACACTGTTTTTATTTTTTTAACTTGAAACTATATTAGGTAAAAAAACGTGCAACGTGTAAACATGCGAGAAAAGTGTTACACTGCGATTAGTATATGAACAAGGCAGCCACTGACAAACACAACGGTAATTCCTGCAACATAACTAATACACACAATAAAGAGGAATAAAATGACGTGTGGCTAGATACTACACAGAACCAAACTACTTTACCATCAACACATTGGCACATATTCGCGAACAACATTTCAATACAGACAATTAAAACCAAATGCAAGTTTATGTGATATTGCACACACTGCCAGTGTTTAAACCACACTCCTTGTTCATGAACTAAGAAGTGATATAACAAGAACTCTCCCATCAAAGTTTCACAGTTAAAATACGTTACGAGATTATATATGGTTATTATTATGTGCGTATCACTGTTGGGGGTGCATCCCAACCTAGGAACAGCCGATATTCAGGTCGATTCCACCAATTACTGACCTCTTCACAGGAGCTCTACTGTTGATTGGAACATCTGGCCAATATGAATTACGCTTATACTATGCTTTGTCCAACTGACGTCATCCCACGGTGAACTCGTAGAGTTAATAAAGAGCTATCAAGAGCAGGCACGCAATGCTAGTTTTCAGTCTACTAATTGTATCTGTAGAGTCAGATTTTCAAACACGGTCCAGCACCACTAACGTACTAATATAACTCTGTGGCTTAACGCAAGAACAAATAATGTCAATATACCATATGTGTGATAATCAGACATTTAAAGCTTGGTTAAACACATGTGGTACATTGAAAATGCTTGTTCTCGCATTAGGCCACACACATATATATTTTTTTAATGTGGTAACGTTGGTTATGATCGTACAAATATCTTGCATTTTCCCGCTAAACACCGTACGAGATTCGTACGAGCTATTTTAAAATAAATATTTTCAGACTATTAAATTTTTTTCGTATCATATAACACGGATTGTATTTCAATTTTCCAATTATCAAACACGTTTTAAAAATCTATATTTGTGTCCGGAAATTAGCTTAACTGACAACTTAAAAAGACAACTATAACACATTTTAATAAAGGTTTTAAACCGGGTTACGATTATTTATATTAATAATTGCCTTATCTATTACTGTACATGTTCGTTTATATGAAAGCTCTAACTTTAAAAACACCAATGCAAAATTAAATTACGACGTTCACAATACCCGAGTCGTGTACAATATATATTTAAAATAAATTTGAAATGATATGTAGTAGTGTATTGTGACTGAGGTGCGAAATTCGTTGCTTGCGGCGTACTATTATTCTTTAGTTTGAATAGGAATTTTCTTTGTTGTTTTATATTATGTGTTATATCATGTAACGAAATGCCATTTTTAATTTGACTAATTTTAGAAATACAATACTTGTTACCTGATTCTAGAGCAAGGTGAAAAACCTGACTTTATTATCGTCAGTTGTTCACAGTTTCAAACATTTCTTATCCTCTCTCATATTTATGATCTCTGCTTCCAAAAGATTCGTGTACAATTAAGTTAAAAAAAATTTTATGTGAGTTTCAAAGTTCTTATTTTTAAACTAACGTATCATTCATGAAGCGTAAACACATTTATATATTTCCAGAAGACCAGGACTCTGTTACTGCATTAATCCGTTTTACTTTCCTGCCTACTCCACTATGCCATGATAACACACATTTTCATTTTCTGCTTCCGGGTGTCTCACTTTGTGTTGAATTCATTATTATTATTAATATTGTTTGTCGTTATTATGTGTTGTTATATACAGTATGGACGTTTTCTATTCATTTAATTTTACAAATGTATTACATTGAATTAATATTTTTAGTTCATTCTTGCATATAGCATTTGATATGTTTTTTGCTCGCGATCACTACACATTCATTCTTCCATGTTCTTATTTGATTGTATTCTTAGTCACTTCGTTATCAGAATCTTGAGCTTCTTTACCCTTGTCTCATGCGCCATTTTTCGTCGTGCCTTTATTTTCATATATAACCTTGTTTACCTATTTATAACATAAAGCCTTTTCTTCAACTCTCCCAGAATATTTCTCTTTGCTTGCTTTCTACGTAGTTCCTTTATTTACATGTCAAAATAAAATTCACTTCGCAAATAAAATGTCCCCCTTATTTATTTTCGCTTTTTCCTCACGCTTCATTTTCTTCTCGTTCTTCCCGTTTCTTTGAAAGTACTCGGCCTACGTCCTTTGTTATTTTTATCTTGTCATATAATTGCCTTGTTTGTATAACACCAACCTATTAGTTTTCCTTTCATTAAACTGTTATTTTGTGCATAGAGTTTTAAGCTTTCTAATTTGCTGCTTTAAGATTACCGTTACAATACTTGTTTGTTTGTCTCATTAAAAAAGTCTCTATGCTGTTTATTTCCCTTAGATTTAGTTAATTAATTTTATTGTAATGTAAGGTGGTTATGAACGTAAACAACGAAAATTGTACTTGATTATGTCCACAAAAAGTATTAAAAGTTGTAATCAATTACAGACCTGTGAGGCATAACAACCGTCTAAAAGTAATTGAATAAATTGACTATTGTTGCTACCTTAAGAAGAATAGATGTCAGAGTTTCCTGACAATTCATCATTAAACAAAGAAATTAAACCAGTTTTAATTTACTGGGATCATTATTATTTTATATTTGAAAGATTAAAACAAATGAAAATTCGTGAAATTCCTTAATATACTGTTTCATCCACACAAATTATTGATGTACCGTGGATGACGAAGAAATTTATTTTTAAAAGGTAAATTATTTTTTACTCTACATTTGTTCAGAAAAACTGAAATGTATTTTTATAAAAAATTTAGCGAAACTGATGGCTGATAGGTTATATGAGCAGCTACTGTACAAATCCTAAAATTGCCCATGGTCGAGTGGATTTTTACGTTTTAAAGGTGACACGTATAGATTAATACATTCAATTTTCCATAATTAGTTGCCTTCAGCACCCTGGTTATAAGTTCTTGCAAATAACTGGAAAATCTTTCATTTTGACGATCCCTCTTTACTCTGCAATTGGAATTATATTAAATGTATTCCAAGCGTATAATTTATACATACTAAGCACTGACGTGAGAACATATAGTTTTGGAAGAATTAAATACGTTTCAACTAAGTTATAATGCAAGATATACTATCTATTATCAAGCTACACCACACTGATAGATACCTAAATATCATTAACCAGACTAGTCGTTATTTATAATCTTATGCACGATGTGACAAAATGTACTTGAAATATATCAAACTAGGTACTAAAACATAGGACACAATTAGTGTGACGTCAATTGTTTATGCTGGTTCAAAACAAACACTCTGGGCCCATGCTAAACTGTGATACAATATTTTGTGATTGTGTGTAATGATCAAATAACAGAGATATTGAGCAAATTCATTCGTTGTCAGAATTCATTAATATCAAAGAATTTACGAACAAAGCCTTACAGATAATTTTGCAGTGTACACGGAGTTATGTATGTGTAAATAGTGATTAGGTTATTTAATCTAAAGGTAAACATGAATGTTGTACTCGTTTGAATAGTAGCATTTACTTGCAATTCACTGAAGAGCGGTATAAAGAGAATAAATCGAACATCGGATAACTAATCGAAACTACATTTTGTATTATTTGTTGTCATTCTGTAAGTAAATCCATCATTATGTTTTGTCATTTGTATGATCTGCTACGATTATGCCGAAGAGTTTTGTTGCATATTAGGTCCCTTTCCCAAGCCATCTGGGATTAAATGTTAAAATAATATAATACTTATTAATACTATCATTATTATCTTTATTAATATAACATAGGAACTGGACCAAAATCGTAAAATGTAAATTTCGTACATTGACTTGTGATGATTGACATTACTTGTAGTTAACTAGTCAATTTTAAGTTGCCCTACAAGATGTGCCAGCGTGTATTTGTGTACTTCATTATATTGTTCTAATCAAATAAGATATGCTGCAACATTACAAGTCTGAGATTGGTGGATAGTAACCCAAGATGCTGGGAACTAAGCCATCCAATCACTGATCGCGAACCAGAGCTGTAGGTGTGAGCAATACGCTTTGATACACAGTAGTGCAAACATATTTCCGTATAAATATCCTGTCCACTGTCTAAGAGGAAGAGGTCTTGACACTGTGTATGCTCTCCAGCAAGAGAAAGTGACCCCTTCATGTCGCTGAGCGCTAATAGTAATTTGGTGGAAGATTTGTCTTGTTTACATCTCGCGTTTTAACATTTTTGCAATTATTTACATAAAATAATGCTAATAAGGTAAGCTGATATATTATATACATGTACGATGTCCATAAATGCATTGGCATGCGTGGAAATGTTTATAAAAGTAGTCTGAAGAAATATATTTTGTATTATTGTTTTAGTTAACACATTCGAACAAAAACTATATTTCGTGCCGTACAAAATTTTAGAATCGTTGCAATGTGCATCTACATGCAAAAGATTGAAAAATTAAATTTTATTGTTGTAAATAAATGTGTTTCAATACAAAATTACGTTCCGATTTTTTTTTCGATATAATACTCGCAATTCTGGTAACAACTTCACATTTTAAGCTAAGCCAAATACAAAAACAAGACAAATCTTCCACCAAATTACTACTAGCGCTCGGCGACAAGAAGGGAGTCACATTTGATTCCTCAGTGTCAAGACCTCTACCTTCATAGACCGTGATCCTGTCCAAATGATGGCATATCGCAAAACATTTCTTGTGCCACATACCCTTGAAAACACTCTAGTTTCCTGATACATACACGATTGAGTGATGTGTGAAACAACGTAGCTGTCTGCATGTAAAGGTAGGATTATTATTGGCTTAGTCAAGTATGTTACAGCGCAACGGACAAGCGTAAGCCAGTTATTTTTTGATAAGCTGACCGTGCGTAGAAACTCAGCAAATAGTTCAGTTCAACATCCTTATTGATAGGAAATGTGTGTGAAGGAGTGAGGGAACCAATAGTGGCAGTCTACCGGGACAATAACTTAATAGAGTACATGATAGAAGTGGTCGTAGACCTCTAGCTACGTGTACAGACGACAACAAGAGTTGTGAAACACACTGACGAGGACATGCTGTGGGATGACATTGCCAGTTGTGGCAATGTTGGCCTGGAGTTCTTCTAGTGTATACGGGTTGTTGCTGTAGATAGAGCTCCTACAAGAAAGAATTAGTAAAGTATAAATCTGATGAACGAGGTGGCACAGGTTGGTTTGCTCAGCGACTGATACCAATCACGCTGGAACACGTACTTAATGTGTACTGATTGTTACACACGTCGTGGCCCTATACAGCTGAATGTACGCAGTGTTGCTTTCATCCTCATTCAGTTGTTCAGTAAGAACTTTTGTACTGAAAACTTCATTATTTACTTCAGACTGTGAACGCCATATGTTTAATTTTGCCGTTCCGCTGGGACTTTAATCTGCACGTTTCTCCCGCCCTAGTATCCCTTTCTTCATATAATTACATATCCCTTCTCCAACCCTTCCTCACTCATGTGCCCTGGGTTCTGTGGCGACCTACTAAGACCTTTTCTATGTACCCGATTAAGTCTTCGGATTCAATACTCTGAGGGAAGCTTTTCACACCTCACTACTTATATTATGTGGGTACGGAACAAACGCAAGGGACGGTATTTTGTCGAGGTGTGAAACATTTCTTCACGATACAATTGTTTTGTTCATTCTAAGCCACAGTATAAGGTATTCTAGTTAGAATATATTTGACATAACGAACCAAGTTCTCAGTCTCATGAAAGAACACGGGTTTGACATGGCCTAAATGCACGACGTACAAGATACCGACTTTGAGGATGCAGTGAAGTTACTGACAACACGTATGAATTGTGTCCTGTCCGACCGCACGTGTTCTGGGAGTTGACATAGCCTGACACACGGAACAATGTTTCATCTTACACTAACACGTAGGCATCCTGCGTCACTCCAGGGGCGATACTGGACAGAAACCACGCAGGAAACTGCACTCGAACCACCTTGACCTCATCCTTGAGCTGGAGCTGCACAGTTACCTTGTACTCTTACATGTGCAGGTCCTGCTTCGAGACCTGCACAGGAGTTGGCTTTGACAACTGCAACTGTTGCGACGAACGCCGGATCGACTGCGCTGCGCCGCCGACCACAATTGCCTCAGTTCTGACGGTCTTTCGACACACTTATTTATTTCTCAGGTCGCATTCCGTTTGCTGATGGTAAAACTAACGAAATGGAACACCATCCCGCAAGTTGAACTCAAATAGAATGCTTATCATTAAGATAGCCAGAATAAATTATGTCGCCTGCGTTTAAACATAATAAAATGCTTTACTCTACACTTCAAAATGATTTCATTAAAATAACAGCCATTTTTGAAATCGTAAAGTACTTTAAACTTAAAAATCAGTCTTTTTTCAATAAAAATAAGAAACATAGTGTGGCAAAAATTTTAATGCTATAGGACAGAAAGATATATTCTAAAGGTTTACAGTATGTTCTGGCAATAAACCGTACATCAAACTCGTTCCTGCACTGCCTGTTTCTTTTATAAAAAACATCACAATTATAATTTCAAAGTTAGGTTCATTATAGTATATTTCCAATCACATTAATTACTTCTGCTACTGCTAAGACAGCCTGACCTCCTGCTCTCCAGTAATTTAAATATGTGCTTCCAATCAACTATCGATATCTATTGAACCCTTCGGGACAGAGAGTTGATATTCACTTCAAAATATTGCTTACATAAATACCCAAAAAGAAATTTTAGGTTTTTTGAAATTCGACCCCCAGGCAGTAAAAAAGGGGCAAAATGTGTTTTTTTATGAATCGTCTATATCTTTGAAACACAATTGGCTATCGTCGTGATTCTAATTTTAATTGATTACTTTAACAAATGTCTATGGCAGGACTTAAAGACGTTTCGAAATTCTTTATTTAAAGGGGTGAAAATACGTAGAATACGTTTTAGATTATCCTGCCATATCTATCGGATTAATCTAAATATCTAAGTGTTCTTTACTTCAAATTGGTGCTTTTGTAAATATCCCAAGTACCATTTAAAATATATTTTCCGAATTCGGCCCTAAACTGGTTAAAGAGGGGTAATAAGTGTTTTCGACTCACATTCGATGTATATCGATCCCACAGCTTTTTATATAGCTACGTGATTTTTGTTTAGGATTGACGTTTACTCAAATACCTAAAAAGTAATTTCAGGAATTTTCGAAATTCGCCACCTAAGGACGCGAAAAGGGGTGAAAAGTGGTGAAAAGCGTTTTCAATTAATCGTCGATATATCTTTAACTCAGCGGGCTAATGTTGTGTTTTTTTGTCAACGAGATACCAATAAAAAGTATTCTAAAACGTGATTCAATGGTTTTTCGAATTTTATTCTCTTAGGCGGTGAAAAGACCTTGAATGTGTTTTAGATAAATCGTCGATATTTATCAAACCCGTCGAGATATACAACTGATTTTTGCTTCAGGATGATGATAACAGAAATTATCGCAAAACAGTTTTCAGATTTTTCGAAATTCGATTTCTCAATACTGTGCAGGGGTTATATGTGTTTCTTTAGTGAATTATCGATTTTGATTCAACTGAACGGGCTAGCGATTTGATTTACACTTCAGTTGGATACTTATACAAATGTCTAAGATGTAAATTAAAACTATTTCGAAATTCGACACCCAAAAGGGTGAAAAAGCACAAAATTTGTTTTCCATCAACCCACGATATCTATCTAACCAGTAGCGATATTGAGGTGTTGTTCGCGTCAGAGAGATGCTTACGTAAATATTTAAAAAAAAAATGTATTTTTTTTTCTTTTTAAGAAACGTGATTATTAAGAATATAACTTAGTTGGTCAATATTCAAGGCGGACGATCCGAAAAGCAGGAACAAGTAGCGAGAAACAACCTATACAAGAGTTTCACTCTACAGTAACCTATCGAGACGTGGTCTTGTACGACCTCTATGAGCCCAGGACACAGATTTTTTAAAAATAAATTTTTATTTTCATGAATTATTTCGACGTTACGTGACGCAGTTGTTTGTTACTCGGGTCTAAATTCCGGGAGGTTCTGGGCTCGAATTCCGTTCAAAACTGCGTGCGAACGTTCAATTCTGACACACACAAACTACAAGGCAGATCGAATTAGTGCAATTTACATGTAGTCTTTAAAAGGGGTAAAATTTCAGTTCGCTTTCCACTTAGGTTCCTCTACAATATCAGCTGACGTATCGTTTGTATACTGCCGAAAGTGATTAAGTCATAAATGCTATTTCGTTTAAAAACAGTATTAAATTGTAGATATTAACAAAAATTTGGTATGTTACTATACTGTGACACAACAGTACGAAACGACGATAGACTTTAAACTTGGGTAATTGTTCGATAACAACATATACATATTCCTAGCATTTTTATAAGTTTATCTGATTTTGACTTTGTCACTTTTGGCAGTAAACCGACGATACATCATTTCGCTAATCTCAAGTTTAGGGCACCAAATACGTTTCCGCGAAACCTTTACCCAGTGAAACTTTGTAATGGCAATAAAGATAAAGTGAATATTTGGGAAATATATAATTGAGGGTACCGTAACCAATGGTTGTGCACAGGGTAAATAGATGTTTTTCATTCGATTAACCTCTTACCTTAGGTGTCTGTAATTACCCCACAACGTCAAATTGGCAGGGCTATAAATAAGGCCCAGGCGAAGTCGCTGTTAGTGGCAGGGACAAACAAGACTGCTTTTCACGTGGACAGCTAGAGCTACTTATCCTTCTGCAGAATTAGTTCACCTAGCCGCTTGGACATTCTAACACTTGATGACTGAAGTACCGATCTTGTGTACAAAGAGGTTTTTTCAATTAAAGTAAATATTATCAGTTACGAATAATACTCGCGAGCAAAGGCGCGGGAGACTGCTAGTTATTGTATAAATATTTATGATGATAAACCGTGTCGAGCACTGGTAGGCGTCTACTCCACAATGAACTCGTCTTTTCAGTTTGCATAGCCAGGTGATGATGGAATGTGAGAAAGAGGGAGGGGGGAGGAAATGTTATTTTATGTACTATTCGCGTACAAAATGGCAACACAGTTCGGTGTTAGTACTCATTTTCGCTACATGTCTGGGTCTGGGTATTATTTTAAGCACATTGCGTCGAGTGAATGTAGAACCCTGGTGGGGCTACTTGGAAATTAAACCTGCCTTCGTAGTACGATGGCCAGAACAGTAGTACTAAGATAAGTAACGTATTGTACCACAAGAAACCACATCTAGAGAACTTACCTCGTCTTCTTTATTGGATGTAAACCACACGCCACGTCTTTAAACGTCTGTCCCGCCAAAAACTAGCCTAGAAATTAGAGTAAGGGATAGAGACTGCTGATATCAATCAAGTCAAATCAACGATGACCACTAACAAGTGACATGTTACATACGCAACAACAGATATTAATTCCTTAGTGAGAGATATATGCGCACTTGCAACCTAGAAACTAGTGTGCGGGTACGTATAGTAGGTAGTTAGAGGCTTGCTACCTAGAAGCTAGTGTGCGGGTATGTAAAGTTGGTAGTTCGATGGTGGCTACCTAGAAGCTAGTGTGCGGGTACGTATAGTATGTAGTTAGAGGCTTGCTACCTAGAAGCTAGTGTGCGGGTACGTAAAGATGGTAGTTCGAGGGTGGCTACCTAGAAGATAGTGTGCGGGTACGTATAGTATGTAGTTAGAGGCTTGCTACCTAGAAGCTAGTGTGCGGGTACGTATAGTATGTAGTTAGAGGCTTGCTACCTAGAAG
>PNEQ01097997.1:0-29489 GCA_003012365.1 Medauroidea extradentata
CCGTGTATTTAATGAGTAGATATTGTTGATAACATTTTCAGCCCAGTGTAATGTAGATGTAAACATTGTACAAGCCTATGTAAATTAAAGCACGTGGCAATGTTTACGTTTACATACCGCGGAAAGATATAAACTGGCAGAAAATAGAAATTAATCAGGGCTTTTTTGAGTGCTCACTTTATCCCGAATCACCTATAACCAGGAAAACTTCTTAAATGGGTTAAATTGCACATTCGTTTATAGACAAAGTGCAAAATTATTCAACTTGTTAAGCAGGAAACGTCTTGAATGGTAAACTTCTTAAGAAGGTTTCATTTTACAAGGCTGATGCAATTTTCGTTGTTACCTATGTGGAGCGGTTTTGAAAAATGTTGTTACATTTTTATTAGAAGTACAGTCAAACCTCGTTAATACAAACCCTGATAATACAAAGTTCTCATTAATACAAAGTGGTTTTTGTTCCCCTTAGGATGAGGAGAGAAATTAAATAATAACTTTAATGTTCCATAAATTTTTTCTTTATACAGTATGTAAATCAATGAAATATCAAGTCCTCTAGTTAAAACAGGTCATTGTGATGACAAGAATGTGAGTTTTGAGAGGATAAACAAAATTATTAAAATTTTAGAAACTTTTTAAGGTTTTGGCCAACACCTGATAATACAAACCTCATTATTACAAACAGCAAAAATTTTCGTCCCTTCAGGTTTGTATTAAAGAGGTTTCACTGTACTTGCACGAAATGTTACTGTTAAGGTAGCCATCTGCTTAGAGTTACATAGCACAGCAGTGAATGAATGCTAAGGGCTTCACTGACATGCATATCGTGTGCTACAGGCCAAGCAGTGTACTAGCTTGCAAGATGATGATTTTTTTACTAAAGTTTATTGTAGGATTGTAAACTGTAACCATATAATTTTATTTCTGGAAATCTGTTGCAAAGGAGAATACAGTGCTGTGAGTTTTGCATGTACGTGGTTAGTGCATACGTGGGAACATTATACAGTAACAGTGTTCTACTACATGGCAGTCATGAAATTGCAGTCTTTATCTTTGCTGGAGGGCTTAAGGCCTCACTCTTTTGTTTTGTAGTGGTTTTGAAAATATTTTTTTAACGTAAATTAATACATAAGTTACATAAAAAATTAATTTGTACAGTTTTAACACTTCTATATTATCATTTTTATCAGAATTTTTCTGTTGCAATAAACCAAACGGATTTTTAGATTTTTGCCCCTGAAATATCACATATTTTGCTGTGAAAATAAGCCAGATTAAAGTAAAATAATTTTTTGCTAACAAACGGTACATTACTTTAAAAAGCGGTCTCCCAGAATTGTGTATTGTATGACTTTGCACAGTCTCAAATTTTTTCATATCATTTGGTTAAAATATATTTGAGATACGTATTTACAATTTATTGATATAAATGAAAGCCCATGGCCTTAAAGCATTGTTTTAATAGGCATGTTGTCGGGACAATTTCTTGCCCCATCACTAGATTGTGTTTATTTTTGTAAACTAGCACACTTTGCACATGACGGATAGTTTTGTAAAAACATGGATTTCCCAACGTACTGCAACTTATAAAGTACAGTATGTAGCAGGTGACTGCCTTGAGCTACATTTTGTACTTAATGATACAGAGAGACATGGGAAATAACACAGCAGTACCATTGGTTTCATTTGAATTGTTATTCAGCATACTGTACCTGGTTTACATTTTGTGTTTAGAAACGTTTTTGCTGAAGTTAATTACAGTGCTCGTATTAAAATATTTCACTACTTGTTTGTGCTTTTCACCATTATCATTTGCTGAAAACTCAACTTTCAAGAAATGTATGAACAGTATGACATTTATTAAGTTCTGTTTTCTGTTCATTTTCATAGCCAGCACACACATGTATCATCGTCTCTACATGACAAGCTTGATGAACTAGAGTCTGAACTTGCTGCAGCAGAAATATTGAACCGTTACGAACTTTCGAAACCACTTTCTTTCATACATGAGACCAAGTCAAGCATGATGGATGTCCAGAAACTGATGACCAAACTTGCTAGGACACTTACGAAAAGGTAATAAATTCTCAGTACTACAGTAAAGCCTGTACTACTGTATATAGGGTAACAAAAGCTCTGCATAACAAACTTATATTTGGTCCGGTCAAAACTGTACATAAAATTACATGCATTTTCCACTCCTTATACCAAATATATTTTTGTCTCTTTGACACAAAACTAGTTTATGGAAAAGTCATTGAAAATTTTTAGTATATTTAACTGAATGGTTTTTCTTACCTTACAGAATTATATTTTAAAACTTAAAATTTTGTACTTAATGCATATATAAAAGTACAAATTATAAAATTTAGCACAAGTTGTACAATACGTAAATTTTTTATAAGAGTGAAAATCAAGTGATATATTGTACATTGAACAATTTATGCAGTGGGTGACGCAGTAACAGTTGTTTGAAACAAAAAGTGTGGAGTATTTTTTAACATGTGGAATTTATTTAAAGGAGCCACAAATGTTTGGTGATTTATAATTATGCCAAAAAATCTTTTATTTTAAATATTTTATTGCCTAACTATTACTAAAAACAGTAATACCTTTTGTACAAGGTTAATATGTAAAACACTAGTGAAATTTAATTCCAGTGTCAGCATAACTAAGAAAAAGATAGACATTGCTGTTACCTCTTTATAAAGAACCCCTTTACAACAGATACGCAAATATTCAGTCCCTGTAATTTTGTTACAGTAGAATGCCGTAGTAGCCAGAACAGTAATATTGAGAACTCGGTTATAATGAGGTCTTTTCGAGAAACCAACAAAAAATCATAAAAAAATTTTTTATGATAAATTTTGGTTTTATCAGAAACAACTTTGGCAACATTGTGTGAAGCAGTTTTGTGGTGAGTTTTGTGACTGTGTGAAGCACGCTTTTGTTATCTGTGGTAGGTACACCATCCCCAGCTGGCCTCCCTCCCACTCTTTCCCTGTTCCGTTAACCCTTCGGCCTCTGGGACGCCTCCGACACGTTCTTCCAGCGTGAAAACCCAAACTTGTGCACATCCCAAGCAAGTGCGTTTCTCTCAAAATAAAATATTTTAAAAGTGACAAGATTCCGTATTTCTGTAGTCATTTGCGATCATTGTGCTTTGACTTATTGATAATGCTTTTGGATTACGATTTTTTTCTTGCTACTTTTTATTACGACTCTGGATTTGTGCTTCGGATTATAAAGATTATTAACGACCTATGTAGCATTTTGATTAATAATTTTTGCTGTGAAATTTTTTGAAATGAACGTTAAAAGGAATCATGGAATCTTGCTATCAAGTATATAATTTGCCTGCTCAGCAGATGCTTCCTCCAACCGTGTGACCACTCGGTACTCAACGTGAATTGTTTAGACAGTGAGAGGAGGCTAACTGTCTTCCTTGCTTTGTGAAGGAGAGATGCAATGTCCGAGATAACTACTCACTGTTGACAGTAATCATCGGCGATAAACGTGGACGTGTTAAAGGCTTGAGAACAGCAGAAAATCTTGTTGTGGAAGAAAAGAAAGAATGCTCATTTCTTACACCTGTCCCAGTGTCTTATTTATTTTTATTAATTTATTTGTGTTACAAATTATATGATTGTGGCAATTGCAAAAGCTTTTAAGCTACAATCGGGACATTTACTGTAAAGACATGGCAAACATGGACAAGATAGACAAAAGCATGAACAAAACATTAGATACTAAGTACAGCAGGACTGATGCAACAAGCAATTCATAAGTAGTTTAATTTAAAAACAGCCTACCTAATGAGGTAATTGTACTAAAGGAAGCAGCATAGGGAAACCGCTGCCTCCACCCGTGTGAACCAAGCGTGGATATCCACTATCCTCGTTGACTCGGGGAAGGGAAGCTACCCTAGAACTGCTGTCTAAAATAATACAAAACAAAGTTACTGCGTGTGTAGTTAGGCAAAGTCAAATTTGGTGTGCTGTATGTTGTTACTAACTGGTCTGAAACCAAGGCCATTGTCTCCTTTTAAGTATTTACGTAGTCATTTTGCCTGGTGCCTTGATAAGGGACTTTTAAGCCAATGTAATGTAGAATATTAGGACAGGAAATGTGGTTAGTTAAAATGTTGTAAGTGAACAAGCCATCTAATAATAATATTCTTTGGAAAAGTTGGATGGGAGTGAAATCTGTGTGAAATTTCAGTTTTATATGAGATATATTTGTTTTGAATTTTTTCCAATTTAAGACTGTCTGACAAGGATAAGGAGTTCCAAATGACTTACCCATAATCTAATTTAGAACGGATAAGTGAATATTGTAAGTGAATTGTGGACTCAGGGTTAGCGGCACAGTGAGAAATGTGCTTAATGAGTCCGAAAATTCTATTAGTGGTGCTTCTAAGGTGGTAACATAATGATGAAAGAATAGTTTCTCGTCAAACAAGATTCCCAGATCTTTAATGTATGAGTTGAATTGTAAGGTTTAATTGAAAAGTAAATAAGGAAATTTGGTAGGTTTAAGTATATTAGTAAAACTGATGAGCTGGGTTTTGTCAGGATTAAGGGACAATATTATCCTTACACAAGGTTACGACTGAAGAGATATCCTTTTGAAATAACAAGCAGTCTTCTATAGTTGAAATTTTTGTGGTCAATTTTAAGCCATTAGCAAAAAGAGAAATTTTTGAATGTTTAATGACTTTTGATATGTCATCCACAAAGGTGATGAAAAGAAGAGATGACAAACAGCTTCCTTCGGGAACACCGGATGTGATAGGTTTATGATGTGATAATTAGGGGCATGCAAAATTCACATTTGTGATCAAACTAATTTTTACACAAATTTTAGTGTTTTAGAATGAATAAACTCTATTTTTAATTTTTGTTAAAAGGTTATACAGAGGTGCTAAAATTATCGATCTAAATGCAAATAATGGCGTATTGTCTTGGTTTGATGTCTATACTATACATTTTCAGTCCAAAAATTCTTAAGAGTAAGAGAGTAAGAGTATATCAATTAATAAGAATGGGGGAAAATAGACCGCTAGGCTAACAAAGTAATACAAGAGACAGAGGTACAAGTACTTACACTTGATACTTGTAAACAGGTACATACACACAAAGGGACGAGACACATTTTTCCGCGGAAGCGCGGTCGCGACGTTTTCGTCAGTATTAAACTGGCTTCCTTGGGCAGCAAGACATGGATAAATAAGACAATAAAAGCAAAATTAGGTTATAACCTCGGGTTCCACTACGACGCCATATCTCTGAAGGTATTTTACTTAGCAAGTGATACACCAGCTTTTAATACATAATTTCAAAATGTTTCAAAACACAGACATACTACAAAAACCTATTATTGCATAAGTTTTCGACATAATCATTTGTTTTAACCTCGGACACCGTAACATAAACAACGCCGGGCCTGTAACGTAAACAATGAAGATATCCACAGACATACTTCCAAGCTTGTAACCGCCAGAGTACCTGTACTTTCGACTATCAATATTATTGCCATGATCGATTATGGGTGTTCATATTGCATTGTAGCGTGCCTGCAACGAAGCAATGGACGCAGATATTTTGTAAGCTTTTACAAATTTACAATTGCAGATAACAGCAATAAGTGACATACTGTATATTTTAAAAATTACGGGTTATCTTTGTTTTTTGTATTGCGATCAGTTCCTGAAAGTGGTTACATAATGCACGTGGTGTAAGAAGTGAGGTTAATTTTAATTAATTAGTTGGACAACTTGCATTGAGTTATTTTCTTTTTAAAATGCCGAAACCCACTGTCACTGCAAAGCAACGTGCAGCCGAGTTCTCGTAGGATGGCTTGTTTGCTAGTGGTGAAAGAAGAATATTTTACCAATTCTCCAAAGTGTCGTGCTGGAAGTATATTAACATTGAAAAGCATAAAAACCGGTCACTCGAAAATGTTTCTTCTAGCTATGGTGTTAAGCGACAATGTTCACTAATGGTGTCTTTTGCCGATATGAAGAGAAAGAAGGATGGCAAGATTGAATTCCTTAAGGACACGAGTGAAGCGTTTGTAAAATCAAACATTCCCTTGAAAAACTTGATGACCCTTGATTTGAAAAAGTTATTTTGTTGACTTTTCCATAGTTATCGGCAACTGAAAATTACATCCCTTTTGTAAATAATAACACAGATTTTTAAGAAAAATAACATCAAATATTGTATAAAAATAAAACAAAAAGTACATGCCCCGAGTGATAATTTATCATTTATCTTTACGCGGAAGTTGCAATTGGTTAGGTAATTAGAAAGTAATTTTACTATATGGTTGTGGATCCCAGTAGAATATAATTTATTAATAAGTAAATTATCATTGACAGTATCAAAGGCTTTGGAAAAATCAATGTATAGTATATATATAGCATCTGATTGCTCCCTTGAAATGACAGTCTTGTAAACAGGAGAGTGTAATTTCTAACCTTGCACGAGGAGTCAGCTGTGAAGAGTTCTCAGTGACCATCGGTGCTTGTCAACAGTATCAGAACAGTAACTGGGATTACTGAAACCTCTGACCAGAGAAATTAGTGAGTATCGGAATGTACCGTATACACGACAGTAATTTGTAGTCACTTTATTGAGCACATAGTACATAATGCATAGGTGGGAGGTTAACTATATTATTGCCAAGCCCAGGTGAAATGCTAGTGTTAAACCGCGGCAGCACAAACTTTACTTCCAGCCCAGCGGCAGTAACAAGGACTCACAAATTTAAGTTCCAGGAAAAGAACATAACTCTACGCTTGTCCTTGAGCAAAGTGTTGGCTAATGATGAGGGTGCAATGAAGCAGCTTCTTGACCATTAAAAAGGGTGGCGGGAAGGGGGGGGGGTAACCAGAATGCAGACAAGGTGATGTCATGCATAAAATGCCTGCCTGTCTGCTACGCTCACACTGTTGTCTTAGTTCGCATACAGGCTTGAGACTACAACTAAGCCCAAACCCAGCGCATCATATTTATGAGTGTTGCTGTTTACAAAATGCAGCATTTATACACCAAACGCTTTGATGTTAATAGTGTCCCATTTAAGTTGACACGATGCATTTTGAAAATAGGGCATTGGTGCGAAAACGAACTCATTAATAAAAGAGGTCTAGTGTGTTTTGGACTGCACGCAAGTCGCATGTGAAAATATATACGTATTAAATGACTGGCTGGTAATTTTTGGTTTGGTGTAATAGCGCGATGCAGTGACAGCCCACTCACCATGCATCGAAAAGCTGCGCCGGGCGAGTGAATGATTGTGAAAACGCTGCTGCTTCCAAGTTGCGCTGCAGGCTTATTATTTTTTTTATTCATTTATTTAATTCTATGAGCCCTCTTATGGTAACAACCACTAGACTGTGGAACATGTCATGTTAATCATTGTTCATGTAACAATTTTATTTTGTTTGTCAACTATCAGGGTGCCTCCTCCTACGGAATCCCAGTGGCAACAACTACTAAGTGACATGCTGTTCCTACAGTCGAAAGTTTTTTACAGCATCTCTGCAGAAACGTGTTACGAGGTGAGTTCATTCTTCATTGTGTAAATTAATATAACTGTGTTGCTTGTGTTTGTGTGCAGCATACAGTGAGTATTGTGTATTGTTTTTATTTCACAGTATTCTGTGACTTCTTTTAGTTAGTGGACTTGGCTAGCTCATATTCTACCTGATGCCCTTCTTTAGACGTGGCCTTGGTATTCAGTCAGCGTTGTGTGTGTCTGTGCAGTTTTGTTATGTGGTTTAATCTTTTGTGGGATCTGAGGGTGCCTGGTGAGGGGATGGGGAACACGTCGTCCTCAAAAATTTCTTAGGGGAAGATTACCCCCCCCCTCTCCCAAGAAAATGATAAAAAATTATCAAATAAAAATATTGATATTCTTACTAGTGGTATATTCAAATCTTATATATGAAAACTGCTTAAATAGCTCCCATTTTGCACCTTGTAACTGTTGTGATAGAGTGAGTGTGTTCCAGCTGATGGAATATGTACAGTACATTATGTGTAGGGACCCCTGTTTTTCGTGAAAAGAATTATGCCCCACTTTGTTTTGGTGCCTTACGTGCACATCTGCAATTCTGCTTCGTGGTCAGTGATTGGATATTTGAACTCTCACGAGCCTAGGGATTCTACCGGCAAATCACAGACGTGTAGTGTTGCAGGAACGTTATTGTAATTGGATCTGTCACATGAGATACAGCTCTTCCCATTGACACGCTACCAATAACCATGAAGTAGAATTGCAAATGTGCACGTAAGGCACCGAATCAAAGTGGGGCAAAATTCTTTTCGCAAAATACAGGGGTCCCTAAGTATGTGTAATGGTCAGGTCAGGTTCCTGTGTATTGATTTTTGTTATGTGTTGTTACTGTACATCGTTACAGTTCAAGATTACACATTTCTTTCAAAATGATGCAACTTATGTGATGAAATTGTAGAATATTTTCTGCACTGTGTAGATTTATGTTGCTACGCTCTTGTCATCGGGCAGCAAGACGAACATTATTGCAGCTAGCAATATTCTCCAGTGCCGTTGTCTGGAACAGAACAATAAGAAGATTTCATTTGAACACAGTGTTGGTCTGGTCATACAAGCTGCAATGGAATACTTTGACTCTGCTGGCAGTTTGCTGGATCCAACCATGGAGCTTGCAAAGTAAGCATGTAATGTTACGTATATTGCATACTGAGAATGTTATATGAAATTATTAAAAATAATGGCCGGTGACATTAAACTTCGACTTCGTATAACAGTACAGTACAACCACTATTTTATGACCCCTCACAGTTACAGAGAATAGGGTCATAATAGGGGTGTGATCGTAATAAATACATTGAAACCACTTTAATGACCCTTTACAGTTACTGAGAATAGAGTCGCAATAGAGGGGTAGTCAACGAGTACATTAAAACTCTTGACCACTCTTGGTTATAGAGAATAGGGTCGTGATAGAGGTGTGGTGGTAATAAATACATTAAAATCTCTTTCCCCTCACATTATTGAGAATAGCCTCTCTCTTCATAGAGGGGTGGTCGTAAAAGAGGGGTCATAGCGGATGGGTTTTAATGCACTGAGTTTCCAGAAATATTGGCATTTCAGATATAATTTTGTTTCAGAAGATACATTTTTTGGAAGCAGCAGTACTTTACTATTTATTTCATTGTATTAATTGACATTTAATTTTTTTTAATGTATTGTAAATTGAAATTAGTCAGCCCTTGTTGCAGTTGAAACTTAAACATTAGTTATAGGTATGTGGAGTACATTTTGTTTAGTACCCTTGTATAGCCTTTACCTTGTTTGTATTGTCAAAAGAAATAAAGTTTTTATTATTTTAACGTTTTAACCTTAAGTTTAAACAAAGAAACAGTTGACTATACCGTATTAACTCGTGTATAGTGCACACTTTTATTCCAAAACAACTGACAAAAATTCAGGGGTGCGCACTATACACAGAAATTAGAAAAAAATACATGGAAAAAGTGAAGAGGGGGGGAAGCGGAGTTGTAGTCGTAAACTGACAGGTGTCAAGAGTGCGAGACCGAGAGAGAATGTCCTGTTCCACTACCATTACACCTCTTTTCTTTTTCTCCCCCCTCCTCTTATCACTGCTGTAAGGTAGCTGCTAAAACCCTAATTTTTTTTGTTGACATGGCAGGAAAGTCGTAGCAGAAGCAATAAGAGATGTTAATTTTGACGTCTCGTGATGAGCTATCTTTTCTTTCCATGGGGAAAGAAAGGAAGACAAAGGGTGACACTGTTCTTATTTTTTTCCTCGGGAGAGGTAAGGCACGGCAGGATGGTGGTTGGGGCCGTGCAACCCTCTGCTTGTAGCCACCCCCTGCCGCATTCCTGAATTTCTTTCTCCTCAGCTCTGGCTGGATAGTAAATAAAAAAGGCAAGCTTGCTCTGCTGTCATGGCACGTTATCTCGACGAGGAAGGAGGGAAGAGGACATATGGAAGCGGCAAACATACATCATGTGAAGAGGGGGGAGGAGGGACAGGTGTGCATGCACACACACACGCGTTAGCTGGCAGCATGCAGCAAGCTACTCTGACAGACAATGACGATATAACTAAAGAAGACCAGTAACACAAGCCTTTCTAGCGGTGAACAAGAACATCTGGTGACAGTGCTGCCTCTATGAATTCACAGCAGAATCTCTGGTCGCAATTTTGCATCGTACTATACCTCGATCATATTGAATACGTAAGTATATCGAACTTACTTAATGTGTCGATTTATTTTTCACTACGATTTATCTAATCTAACACGTGATTCAATCAAACACAGTGAATGTAAAGTTTTACCCTCAAATTGGAATGGAAGTAAGCAGATCCCGAACAGTTCATTTAATTTAGTTTTCAAAGAAAAATATGCCGACTGAGAATAGGTGTTGGCAGATGTTCTGTAATCTTAACCCTAAAATGCTTCAGTGTTAACAGTCCTGTTATTTCTACACTATGAAATGAAGCATCTAGACCAGTACACGTTATTCGGCATATTTTGGAATACTCATACAACACACATCATACCGAAAGTTAAATCCATATTGCAAAAAACGATAACTTAATATGAACTCAATGTGTTTCAACCGCCGTAATCCAAATTCAATCAAAGGCATGGAATGCAAGGTCAACAGAAAAACTAGTCAAAGTTTGAAAATTATTTTAATAACAGTGTTCCTGAAAAATTATGTCATAGAAAATAAACAAAACTTTTACTATCACAGGAATTATTATAATCTAAAGTGATTTTTTAAACAATATATTTGTACAAGCTCTCATTTGATGAAGTTTCTGCAACACTAGCGCTCGTAACAATTCACAGCAGAAACTCAAGCGAGACTATCAACATCTCCTGGTCATTTTACAACTACAGTGTGAACATCTATATTGCTATTGAAGTTGCAAGGGGGTGCTGGCAGACTATTTATAGATATAGCTGCGGACAAGGGTGAGACAAATCACAACCCCCCCTCCCCCAGGCTCTCTTCCATCCTCTCTGCCGTCACTCTCTAGCCAGTGTCAGTGAATGTTTTTCTTCTCTCTTTTCTTTCTTGCCAGCCAAGGTTCCTCCCTCCCTCCCTCCCTCCTGGCCCATTCAGTATAGCCTCTCTCGTGCTGCTGCACAGTCTTTTACTCCCAAGATTTTTTTACATACTCCCCAAGGCACTTAAATTTTTTTCCCTGAAACTTGTTGAAAAAATCGTGGTGCGCACTATACACGAGGGCACACTATACACGAGTATGTACAGTAACAGTAGTTGGTAATAATAAAAAATTTTGTATTGGTAGTGTCGTGGGCCATTTTGTGTTTGCCTTTTTGCATCAAGCAAGACTGTAATGTAACATAATTTTGGTTCATTTTCATGTTCTTATATGATGGCTTGTCTTGCAGATTGTGCCTTAATTTGATTGTTGATGACCACGATGAGGTCAAGGAGAAGTTGGATCTAGTTTCCTCATTGCAGTTATTGAATGACTTTGGGCTCAGCATGCTACCTCTGCAAGGTACATATGTTTTACCAAAATAATAATAGTTAAAGTTAAGCATAGAATTTTGGTGTCACTTATGACAGTATGTCACACTGCTCAATCATATGAATTTGGATCAAGAACTGATGTGATGTGTAGTACTGAACGTAGAATAAACTGTAGATTAAAACTTATGTAATTTGGTATATTGTTGCTTTTGCCTTCCTATAAACTTACTGAGATTTTATTCCACGACTTACGTCCCCAATTACCATGTTTGATCCCGTGGTAAAAATCTAGGGGTGTGTGAATATTCGAAATTACGAATATTTTTCGAATAGTAAATCTGTACTATTTGTATTCGAAAAACGAATACCAGATTCCCAAATTTCGAAGTATTCATTCCGATGTCGCAAAAACTAGGAACACGAATTAAAATGGCCAAAACACTGGGAAACATCATTTTCAGCTGTTTGTGTAGTCTGCAATTCTGAATTTAACATGAAGAAAGTGTAGATCCAAGTTATTTGTTGGGATGAAATTACAATGGTTTATACTAGAACTTTATGCATCGCTAATATTGTGATCATGTAAACATTTGTGTAAGTAAGCAAGGCCATGAACAAAGTAGTTAATGTGAGTGTAAGTTAAACTTTTTTTTAACACTGATACTTTTATTTAATAATATAACTAGCCGGTTGAACATGTTCAGAATTTCTATGCTGCTATTCTACAAATGTTTCCAAATGTGTAATACACAGGGAATTATCTCTTTTTTTTTTTATTATTATTATTATTATATACACAAATGCTTAGATGTTTTCAATGTTGGTAAACTGAAATGTAATAGACTTGTGCACAAATCAACTGAGACTTAGACTGGTTATTCTTTTAGCCAATACGATTTGACTGTTTGTGTGGGCTTATGTTAAGGGTTGGTGACTCAGTCTGTACCAACTGTCAGTTGCACTGTTGTCAGTTATCCTGTCCTGACTGCTACCCTGTGCTGTCTACTCATGCGAGACACTCACTGTGCTTTAGGGAAGTGCCAATTCCAGAATAATGTTTGAGTAGTACATGTAATTTTTTTGTGCTGTTGCGTAGGAGGTGGTCAGCAATAAATTTTTTTATTCTTGGTTTTTTGTAGGTCTTTGTGTTTGGCAGTATTATCAGTACTGTATGTCATATTCAGTTATTAATTCTCGGTCAACCGTGTAATTTATCAAGTTACTCAGTTTTAGTATTTACTATTCAGAGAAACAGCCTCAGTTCAGTAATCAGCCACATAGCAATAAAGATTTCAAACTACTCAGAGATATTTTGATAGACTGGATCTTTCTGGTTTGTAAGGTGTACTTGGCTTTCAAGACTACCATTGAAATGTCTTGCAAGTAGGCAACATCTGACATTTTTTCCGTAGCTTTCTGAGCCCCATCACCATGAAAACAGGCTTGATACACATCTCCACTGTAAGTCATCAGCAATGTCTTGGTTGGAGAATCCTGATCTGTGATCTTTCAACTTACTCCTTCACTTAGTAGTACATCCTCCCATAGTCATGTGTAAATAAAAATCAGTATTACTTTGGGTCTTAAATGTAGCAGCCATCCATCAGTGTTGTGATTTGTAAATAATGTGTGTGAACTTAAACTGTGTTATAACATTTGAACCTTGAAAGGCGGCATATATTTGAATTGAGCGCCATTCACACAGCGCTTCTGGTGGACTTAGTGACAAATAGCAATAGTCAGTTGACAACATGGCATTGGGGTATTCGCACCTTCTGCTGCTGGCGTGTTGTAAGTTTTCGAACCTGAACTTTTGTATTTTGGTTAGTTTCGTGCCGAAACAATCAGTCTGGTGAATGACCACTAATTGTAGCATTACATTCCATATGACTACTAGATTTTGTTAATAACCAACTATTGATTATCTGTGTTTTTGTTTTACAGCTTGTGTGTTCTAGTTTTAGTTTTTCTTCCTTTGCTTCCTGAATTGTTTAGTTAATTATAAGTACCAGAGTTAAGCAGAATTAAGATGTTCCTGAGGCAAGTATGTTATAACATGAAGCAAATTTTTATAGAGTATTTTGTGACATACAGCTTTGTTATTTTTCAACTTGTAATTTGCTTACTTAATTTCATAATATGTAGTCCAGGAGAGTTTTTTATGGTGTGTGGGATTGTCGTGCAGTCAGGTTGTGCACGGACCGCATGAGACTGGTGGAATCATGTGTGCACAAGCAGCCCATGGCATACCGCAGCTGCCGCGAGCTCTTGGAGTTGGCACAGAAGCTGCGCGTTGCTGGCACTGATGGCAGACACAGGGAGGCCCAAGTGCTTGCACTCATTGCAGAGACTGCATTTGAGGTACCCAACTCATCTATATTTCACTGATTTGCAGAAACCTTTGCTTAAGTGCCTAGTTTAAGAGCTGGGTACAGCATGGATAAATGTGAGATCAGTTGATGCTGTACATCTTTCCTTAATTATCCTTCTTGCTGTAAGCAGTGGCATCAGTAAGAAGTATATAATTTTAATAGTTGTGTACTTCTTTTTTAAGATTTTTTGAGGATTTATCAAAGAATTTTATTTTAGGTTTACTGTTCATGTTCACCAATTAAAGGTATCACATTTATTTAAAAATTGATTATTCATTTTTGATATGTACTTTATTCAGCCAAAGATTAGAATGATATTTTATTTAAATTTTTAAAATATTAGTTATCTTGTAAAAGTTTTAATTTTGTGACTCTAAACACTTTGGAATTAAATTGTTACTAATGTGCTGCAAAGGAAGTGCCACAGTGGTGGCACTTAAAAATTGAATTTGTGAAACAGTAATAGTGGATCTTCATTTACTATACTGTACAAAACTGAAAGGACCCAAATTTTTGCATTTGGTTTTAATGCAGTTATTATGGTATAAACAGATGTTTGCAACAGCTTAAAGAAGTCTGGAAATATTGTTTCTAGGATGTTTATTTCCAAAACTAAAAAAATGTTACCATTATGAATTTTTTTACCGGTGAACTTGATGTTACATTGTTTTATGTACAGAAGGTGATTTTATTGACAATTAATGTTAATATTAAATTTCTTATCTCTTTCCAAGCATAAAGAAAACCATTTAGAAATTATCAGCGCAACTTGGTACAGTATTACGGTAACATGGTATTTATTAATGAGGTTTCATTGAACATGACAGAAAAACGTAGACTACGGTGGAGTATCTTAGGTGTTCAGTGAATGTGCTATACATAAATATGGTACTATTAATCCAGTGCTGGTACAATGTGGCTGTGTTAAATTTACCTCTTGCGACTTGGAATTAAGTGTTCCTAATTTGTGAAGTTTGTTTATGTTGTCAGGCCAAAGACTATAAGTACTGTGCTGAAATATGCCAGCGCATTGCGAAGAAGAGCCACATGCTGTGCTGGCCGATAGTTCAGAAACTTGGCCAGTGCGAGGACTTTCCAGATATCCAGCTACGCGCCAACCTTCTTTCATTTGCCTTGCTCCACTGCACTGCTGATGAAATGGAAAAACTGATCAATACAAAGTACGTGTGTGTGTCATGTTTCTTAAGTCGGGTCTGTGTTATTTTATTGAATTTTTTTGCCATACATCTCTTTTTGCCCCAGGACCAGGCAGTTACAAAACATTTTTGATTAATTTTTTAACTTTCATTTTTTGTTACGCGTAGATTTTCTATTGTAAATACCCATATACGACTCACAAATTTCCCCAAAATTGGCGCTTATAAAAGTGGAGTGTGTGTCTTGAATGAGTGTGTGACACAGGGTAACTGTCAGGACAGAATGCTTGGCAACAGTGCGTCTGGCGACTTGTTTAGAGTGATTTACCAACCCTCATGTATGCATGTACACACTCAGCTGTGTTATATGCATCTGGAAAAATAAAATGAGGCATTGTTAACCAGTCTACTTTTGATTGTTTTGTGCACAAATTATCTTTCAGTTTATAACCAATAATAATATGTAATATCTAAGCATTTTCAAGTGTAAATCATTAATGTAAAAGTTAAGTTGGTATAAGAAGTGTGCATTTGGGCATACGTGTGCACCTGTGTAGGTGGTAGGTGCCCATGTGGGGGTGTGTTTTTTATTGATAGTTATTAATAGTTTGTGTGGTTTTGGTTTGCACCAGTATTGGTTTCTACATACAGCATTTAATTTTTACTCTCGTCTGTTTTGTTAAACTTGCTTGAAAATTAAAATGAGTCGCCTGAATAGTGGAAAATAATAGTTTTTAAATATTACATTATATTGTAATGGACTGTTCGTAGCAAAATAAGCACTTTTGGTGCCCTAGTTATTATTTCTTTGTTCAGGGTGGTGACAGGGCGGGAAAACCGGGAATAGTCGGGGAATTTTAGTGGCCTGAAAAAGTCAGGGAATAGTCAGGGAAAATTCCCAGTCCCGTCTCCTTTTTCGGAAATCGAAAAGCAATAGTTAAAATCAGTTAAAATGAGGCCTACATGAATGGAGTAGCGCGGACTGGCAAGCGTGAAGACGTGTCTGGTGCCTTTCATCGGAGATCACAGTACCATCATCTCGTGGAAGAAAACCATAAATAGCTGGGCTCGCTGCGTCACATACACCACTTTTATCCGTAATCTATTCAGTTGTTTACTGCTCGACGCTTCCGCTGATGTGGAAGGCTGGTAATGTGTCGGCTTTGGTTTTTTTTTACGTGCACGTTTCTCGTCTCTCTCTTAGCCCCCCTTCCCCGGACATGCTTCCTTCTGATGTGAAAGGCTGATAGCATGTCTGCTTTTTTTTACGTGCACTATACTCTGTTAGTATGAAAAGCAGCTACCGGCTTGTAAAATGATGCAGCTATCTTTTGTAACATGAGAAAGCAAACTTGCATCCTGCCGTGCTGTTTTCTTTCTTCTTTCTTGTTGTTTTCATCAACTTTAATTTGTAACACACAGTCACCTATTGGAAATAAGAGATGGAAGAATGGGTGGGCGGAATTCTATTTTTAGAGCTATGTGTGTGCTTGCTTGTCGATAAGATGGTTGAGGTGTCAAGGGGAAAGAACTTAACATAACTGGAGATGGAAGAGCAACCTCTTTGGGGGGGGGGGGGGAGAGCTAGGAGGTTGTAGAGTTACAATAAACTGACTAAAGTACTGCTTTACATGGGCACATCCTCAAGCACACTTCACAGGATCTCTCAGTGAGTACCTGTACAATACTCATAAAATTACATTTTCCGAGGAATTTTTTTTGTGTAATCTTGTTGTATAGTACTGGGCTTTTTGATTGTAGGTAGTATGTAATCATGAAATATGTTTTTTATGGGATAAGAATTTTCTCCACACATAATTTGTGTGCTACATGAAATTGTAAATTTAATATCCCAATGTAAGAATTATATTTCTCTAAATTTTTGACATCAATTTAAATGAATTACTTTAGTTGCAACTGTCTGTTGTAATTTTCATTTAATTATTTTATTTCAACATGCAGGATTGAAGTAGTATGCAAAATTGTTTATTTTGTAAACTATGTACTGAATCTGTGTTTCCTGAGGTAAGAATTTTTTACACAGACATTTTATTCATGTAGTAAGCCTATTTGTTGAATGTGATAAGCCATATGTTAGGTATTTCTGTAAATTTCTTACCGTCAAAATGTACTTGAGAGTTGTAACTTTCAGTTCTAATTTTTATTTTATTATAGGCATACATAATAAAATTACAAAAATAGAGCACTCAAAATATGTTGTTAGTGTGTTTATTATGCTATCAATGTTTTCTGTGGCATGTATTTTTCATGCCAATATTACAAATCGTAGAAGTATTTTGGACATATAAAATTGCAGCAAATGGTTTGTCACAAAAAATCGGATAATACATGCAGACAAACAAAAGATGCTTTTGGTTGTTTATTTTTCTGTTTGTCTGCATGTATTGTCTGGTTTTCTTTGATTCACAGTTTGCTGCAATGGCGTACATCCATAATATTTATTTGATTTTGAACTTGCCCCATTGCAAGAATGGTTTAGAAACAACACAAGTGTTATATTAGTAGTACATTTAAACTTGTACTGTGTGCAAAGTGCATTGAATTGGACAAAGAAAAAAGGATTTCTTTTAAAAGCATAAAAATTTGGGTTAAAAAAACGTATTAGGTCAGGAAAAATTTTCAATTTGGGAAGGAAAAGTCAGGGAATTTTATTCCCAACAGTTTGTGGCCAGCCTGTATGTTCCTTTTCACTGAATTTGTACCTTATGTTAATGTAAATGTTAATTAGTGATGGGTCTAATCCGATTCCAGAATCAATCAATTCTATTGGAATCGAAATGAAATTGAATCCCTGGTTTTGGTATTGATATGACCTATTCTTAAAAAAAAAACATCCCTGGGAAGTGAGAATATATTTTACTCTCGCAGGTATCACCAATTTACCAGAGTGATTTTGTGTACGAACGGCAAACTATTTGAAGTTTCTAATTGTATTGACAGTACATAATAATATGAAACTACATAATAATATAGCGCACGAAAATGCAATTCTTAACTCCATTGGTAAACATCAACTACAAACAAAACTTGTTTTTCAGTGATTGTCGTCATATTTGTTTAGACAATTACGTTGCATTACATTCAGTATCAAAATAAATTCTTATTCACCATGCTGAACAACTACTAGTGCCTATATCCCCAAAAATAATAACTACAAATACCGTATTTCATCAAATACACTACAAACCAATACCGGACAGCGTGAACGCTTTGGCGAGAATTCTGATTGAGTTTTCACGTCAAACTACCAGAGAACAGCACCCTACATTTAATTGGTTTCAGATGTACGCTGTCAACATAAAATTTCTGAAAAAAAAATTATCTATTGAGGACATATTTTTGTTGCATTACAATAAATAATTAAGAATTAAATAAAACATGTTAAAATAATAAAATACAATAATTATATAAAAATAATATAAAGATATGTGTTACTTTCACCTCATCTGTCTGGTATTAGTCTCTAGGGTATTATACTCGTCGCACTGCAATGTTGTGTTGACATTTCTGCACCAGAGATGTTGGTAATTACGTTCAAGTCCGAAGTACAACACTACAGTAGAACACCCCTTATCCATAATTCTAACAACTGGAACTCCTGTTATCCGTAACAAATTTTGGAGACAGTTAAAAATTTTAAAAATGTAAATTCCTGGGCACGTGAGGTCGATTTTGTGTGCACCCGACTATACTTGCTCGCCAGACATGCGTGCGCTCGCGCAGTGTTATCTGACACGTCAGTCCACATCACGTACAGCAGAACTGACGAGTTGTTTCTTTGTTAGCCCGTGACCGCAAAGTTGTGGTGTGATTTTTCAAAATATTAACATTAAGTAACATTAGTTACTGCCTTCTAGTGATACCGCTAAACTGCAAAAAAAAAGTTCTCACGATTCAAGAAAAATTGGACATGTTGAAAAAACTGGATGCCGGAAGTTCTGTAAAGTCTATATGTACGTACGATGTATGGGGTCGAAGTTTCTACAGTTTATGACATTAAAAAGCTAAAAGACCAGCTGTGCAAGTTTTACATATGTAGATAGTGAAACCAAACCGGGCATGGAGATTCGTAAAACTCTTCGTACAAGTAAATGTTGCGAACTTGTTGCTGCTTTAATGGTTCCGGTAAAGAAGGAGTGAAGGACTTAGCATTTCTGGGCCAATGCTTACTGAACAGGCCAAAATTTTTCACAGAGGTCTTGAACTTGATTATGAATGCGACTTTTCATTAGGGTGGCTTCACAAATCTAAAAAAAGACACTGCATTTCTCTTTATAAACTCAGTGGCGAGACACTTTCGGCAGACACAGAAGCAGCTGATAAGTTTTTTGTGGACTTCTGCAGCTAGTGTCTGATGAAAAACTGTCTCCCGATTTTGTGGACTTCTGCAGCTAGTGTCTGATGAAAAACTGTCTCCCGAACAGGTGTACAATTCAGATGAAACTGTGTTGTACTGGAGATGTATGCCGAAAAACACTTTGTGTACTCCAAATGATGCACATACAGGAATGAAAGAAAATAAAGATACTGTCCATACCGTATAAGAATTCCATTATTTGACATATCATAAAAAAGTAGGGCAATGTAAACAAAAACATTATGTATCCTTCCACCACCATGTGCTTTCCAGCTGACAATCAAAAGACGTCAACAGTCAAGGTATAGCATTGTTGCAATAGAATCCAAATTGTGTTGTGATTTTCTTTTGGTTATTTTTAGATCTCAGACAAGTAAGGTAATTTGTTTTCAATACTGGCTGCACCAAAGTCTTACTAAGGTTAAATGGGCAATTTTAATGGAAAATTATTTCTTATTGCAGCAATGGATAGCCTACTTTCAAAAAAACTTGTACAGGTAACTTATCTATTTTTTTTATTTCAACTTGACACCTAAAAAGTTTAAATAATATTACTGTAGCTTATTTGGTTACAACAAACTGAAGTTGAGAGAGCATACGACTGTGCAAATAAACATCTTTAAACTAAAAAAAATTACGTATAATGAAAGCATTAATTCAATTATTTTTCTTGGTGCCTTCAATTCTGCACTATAAAATCATATACCCTAGTAGTAGTTTAAGTTTCATGTAACAGACCAAAAAAAAAACGTACCTTTTGTGGGTAGAGCCTACCTTTGAAGTATCAGTGTTATTATCAAAGTCGGGCGACTCACAAAACTTTTAATAAAAAAAAAACACTGGTCAACATACAGTATTTTTGTAGACTACATAGCAAAAATTTGCACACTCACAACCTACACGGAATTAATATATCAACAAAAAGTGTAAGTAATAAACAAACCTGGGTAGGACTCATTTCCCAAATCAGCTTTAAATCTTGTGGTCTTGGTAACACATATGATTAACACATACACTTTAATGGCCGGGAAATACATAGGGTTAAATTTTCTGACCTTTCTTTTGTTAATATGTAGGCCTACACTTTTGCAGCTGACAGGCACATGGACTTGATATTATCTGGTACCACTTACTTGCCATACATATAAAAAACACAGATTTTTTCGTACAAAAATAATTTATTGAGTTGGCGACTTGATAAAGCATGTTTACACATGCGCCCACAACAAGAACCGTACAAATACAACACAAATTCTGTTAAAATAAAAGGTAGGTAACATTTTTTTACTGTCTGTGTTTTTTTTCTCTGGACAGATTACCTGCTTCTTACTTAGCAATTGTTTTTGCAGACATGCCACGGTGCTGCAAAGCTGAACATTTTTCCAGTTCCCTCTTCCAAAACATGTCTTAAAATATCCCGTTGTCATTGGCGATTACAGGCTGGGCATTTTAATCCTTGCATTGCAATATATTAAATATATGCACAGAATTTATAATAACTCCTTAAAAGAAAAGAATCACACGAACACACGAGAAGCTTACGTAATGGCGTCCTTTGTTTTGGTTACCAGTTCAGGTCTGTTGATAATGGTGCGGTTGTTTGTAAAATAGTTATATAAATCACACAGTTTGAATAGAATGAAATAGTTATCTGGCTAATGCTGGATACATAACCGTGATAATATATTACGGTTCTTTCAAAATGCTTACTTATTTTTCACGTATAATACACACTATTTTCAGTGTCGACGATGGAAGTTAACCGATTTGTTGATCAGGGCTGCCACTACTGCTTCATCAGGTCATACGATCACACCATGTTGTTTTAAATGGTATGTTTTTCTGCCACGTGTTTGGCACATGTTACAAATATTGGTAGCATCGGCTGTCAAAATATGGAATTCTTACATGGGATAGACAGTAGGTTGACAGTGTTAGGTTGTTCAAACGCAGCTGGAACACACAAGATGAAACTTTTGGTTATTGATGACAGTATGTGGCCTTGAAAATTAAAGGATGTTAAGGTGATGCCTGTAGAATATACAGTAAGCAAGAAAGCCTGGGTGACGAAAATGAATCACTCAGTGGTTTAAAAGTTTTGTACGGCAAGCTAGGTGACACTGCCGTAATGTAGGCTTGGACTCGAAATGCGAGATCATACTAATGTTGGATAGCTGTTCCGCCCACCCACCAGCTGAAACACTGTCAAGGATAACATACGAGTTATTTATTTTCCACGAAACTGCACGTCGCTCATTCAGGGAATCCTGCACTCGCTAAAGCGCCGTTACCGATCAGAATTTTTACGGTCATTCCTGACCGACTTAAATGGTGGGAAAACTGTTGTAGAAATAATGAAAAGCTACAATTTAAAAGACGTAGTGTGGGCTTTGGCAGGAGCTTGGAACAGCATTCCTAAATCTACTTTGAACAATGCATGGCATAAACTGTGGCCAACAATCATTCACAAAGAAGACTGTGAAAATGAGTTGGCAGACTTCAAAGGTTTTACTGTTAACCATGAAAAAGTAATGGCGAATGACTTGATGAAATACTATAGACAACAACTAGTCCTGAACTAACAAATTTAGGCCTGCAAGAAAACCACATAGAAGAATGGTTCACTGTTGATTGCGATGTACCTGTTGAGCACCATTATACAGATAATATTGTAAAAATTGTTACAAACACACATAATAAAGACAAGAGTGACAGCAAAGTTTCCGAGGACGACAAACCTACAGAAAAGATAAGTATGGAGGAATGCATTTTTCACTTACGCAAGCTGACAACTGGACTTGAACAGCATAGTTACATCACAGAGCAGCAATTATTGAGCCTTTACTTGCTGAAAAAATTAGCTGGAGTTTGAGAAGTCCAAGCGAACTAAACAAACACGCATCACAGATGTGTTCAGGACACTAGCTGCGCCCATTACCATAAACAAACTGCCGGCACAAGTGGCACAGCAACAGCAGTTAAAAACGACTCAAGTGACAGTGAATAAGGTTTTAATAGGACGTACTATGATGTTTGCAATTCTTCTATGTTATTAATGTGACTTTATTTTTTTATCTGTAAATTTATTTGTGAACAGTATACATATACGGTAGATAAATAAAGTAACAAATGGAATATATAGTGCACCAGCCGACATGCAAGAGATATGGAAAGTTTTATGACACTGACTACTTCCTCGAAGGTAGTGTTAGCGGCACGTCAGCAGATTAGCTTGTCATCACAGCTAGCAGCAACTCCACCCCCACCTCCCGTCGCCGCTCACACACACAGCCCATAACGTAACCCAGACATTCCAGAGATGAAGGCCATGCAGCCAGCACGGAAGTATGACAGACACGTGTTTTACATGCAATTATTTACTTTTTGTGTGTGTGTAAAGAGGTTATAAAATATTTGTAACTATCACAGAAGGTTTACTTGGCAGGATAATGTAAGTTAAAATTAAATTCTGTGTTTACATGCAATTTAATAAGTTTTAACTGAAAATGTAATTTTTTTCTTCCCTTTGAACCATAATTCCCATAACCGGGATTTTCCCACAACCAGAATAGACCTTCCCTTGATGATTCCAGATGAATGGTGCTGTAATGTATTGGAACAAAATGGTTGCCGCAACAATCAATTATATATGGTACCAAAATATTCCAGTGGAATGAGAGTGGAACATCATAGTGCTACTACTGTATTTACTGGCATATTTTTCGCACTTTTCTGACAAGATTTTAAGTGAAAAAATTTGGATGTGTGAATTATGACAGGAATTGCCTAAACACGTGCTTGTTTACACTGATATACGGCCGAAGCCTAATGGTCAAAACTGTTAGCTGTAGCTGGTTGTTTGCACCATAATTGTCGTTGGTTAAAATATGTACAGGTACTGAATGAAGAAATAATTGGTAAACTTTAATTAATCTTTGTATTAATTTAGCTGAATGCACGTCGTAAAGCAAGACTGATGTAACAAAGTAGGTAATAAATACATGGCTGCTTAGTACAAATGGAAATAAATATTTATTCATGTCATGTATAAACAACACATTAAAAGTAAAAGGAAAAAATGTAATGTATGCAGAATTAAACAATACTCTATCACTGCTAATGGTAAAAGTAAACACGGTACAGTATACCGGTAATTTACATGTAAAAAGTATCGGTAGTAAACATTATCACATTAAAAATAAAATGGAAAAAAGAATAGGCCTACCGTACGGAAATATGTAACCCTCTGTACAGTTACTCAATTAACTATCATTGCAAATCACAAAAGTAAACCCGGTAATTTACTAATCACTATCACATTCGCCATCGCTGTCACTCTTGTCACTGTTTGAATGACAGCTCTCACCGTCTGAACTTTTGTTGTCCCGCAACAAATCGTCTTCACTTGAGTCCAATGAATTTGAAATTCCTGTTTTCTTGAAGCTTCATGAGACGACATATTGCGAAATCATGTTTCAGGCCTGCATGATCAACTCACACAAAACTTCCACTGACGGTCTTCGTATTTTTCCTGTAGAGGTAAGGTCATGTTTCCCAGTAGCCATCCAGGTCTGGTAGAGCTTGCGAACGTTGTCAATGGATTGTTTGTTCACAGAAACATCTAACGGCTACAACACAGACGTCAGCCCTCCAGTGATGATTGCCAGGTCTGTCTTCATTTGCGTCAACAATTTTTTTGTATTTTCTGCCAAATGGCCACGAATACCGTAAAGGACAAGAAGAGGCAGACGTCGGAGCAAAGCACCGGGCCTATTTCCCCATACTGTGCGAATCCAGTCGTGCATCAAGATGGTATCCATGCAGCCTTTTTGCTGGACTCTGACATGAATCCCACGCGAAAACTTTACTTTTGGCATAGTTTTCCTCTTTTTAAGACAGCGTAGGGCGGTAATTTTCTACCGTTGGCAATTATGGCCAAGCATCACTGTGCACCTCTGTTTCTCACATCCTGGGGTGCAATTGAGAATGCTTGATGCCCCTTTGGTGTCCACAGTTCTGCTCTGGGGCATGTTGAGATTCAGAGGTGTCTGATCCGCATTCCCAATCTGCGAAAAAATGTATTCCTGTTGATGTCTCTTGTTTATCACATGCCGATGAAAGTATGCTATTTTCTTGTTGTAGTTTCAAGGCATTCGTTGACACAATGATGTGCGGCGTCGAAGTGACAGATTGTTCCGCTTCATGAAGCCAGTCATCCAACCCTGACTAACTTTAAAACTGACGAAGCTGGTGCCGAGCTTTGTGACGATTTCTCTGGCTTTGAAATGCATAATTTCGTCAGAAACTGGAAATCCATTATTTCGCAATTCTATCACATATTGCCGAAGCCCTGCTTCAACATTAGGATATTTTCCCATTTTTGTTTCCCGAAAAGCTTTTTTAGAATCGTTGGTGACCTGCAACTGTGCCTTTTGCTTTCGCCAGTACCGCACATAAAATTCGAAAACTGTAAATTTTCGTCCCGCTTCTCTATTGTAGTGTTCCTCAGCATGTGCAATAACTTGCAGTTTAAATGCAGCAGTGTTACTGCTGTAGTTGCCCATTGTGTACTCATACCGGAACAAAAAAACCTTTCTAAGTTTTATATTTGCGTGACAATCATGCACTTCCAAATCCGCTAGGTAACTGAAATGCCTGAGCTTGAGCGTGTAGCTTGCTGTACTGTGCAGTGGCCACAGGTTCAGTGTCCTTAAAGTGTCGAGAGAGAGAGACACCCACGCACACAGTCACAGCCAAGCCCCCCGCAACGCAACAAAGAACAGCTGCCTGCCTGTGTGCGGTTGCACTGGCACATCCGCGCTAGATTATGTTATGACGGGAAAATTCTGTTTGCGTGAAATGTGAGAGGAATAACTTGTGTTCCAATTTTAACACCACTAAATTGGGGTACGTGAATTATGGCAGGGCGAGAAATATGCCAGTGAATATGGTAGTTTAACAATCTGCCATCTTGTGTGTTTGTCTCGCGCGTCGACTTTCCCAACTGAACGTAACATATCTATAACATTGTGAAATTAAAACGAAGTTTGTAAACACTTCAACGGTATAAATGGTAGTGGAAATGCAATAAAATGTTTCTGTCATTATTGTAAATCACTTTCTACTTCACAAATATTTTAAAATGTCAGGCAGCGAAGCAAAAAGAAATTTAGAATTTTTAAGTACGAAGCCGAAAACAAAAACTTCAAGAAAAACAGAACTTGGAAAACTACTGTATTGATCGGTTTTCTAATAACCAAAAGTGCCTATTTACCAGTAAATTTTTATTCATAATTTTTACTACTTAAGTACTGGTAAATACTGCTGATCACAAAATGTGTTGCCACCAAATGTGCTTATTTAATTATGCACAAAATTTGTTTGCCAAACAAAACCAACCTAACCTCCAAGGTCTAGTAAGTTCTATAAGTTTAGTTATTGTTTCCGAGTTCATACATCAATATTTCTGCCAAAGATATTGACTTACTTATCTGAATAGGGTCAGTGACGAAAAATTTTTGTTTATAAAATATATGTATTACCATGGGAATTTTCCTGGAATAATGGTCGCACCTATGATTTTTTGCTTTAAATTTGGCAAAAAATATACGAAGATTATGCAGTGAAATACAGTACGTTATTTAGTTGTAATAAAAATCTGGTTCAGCTGAAATATTCAGCAACATTTTGTTTAAAAAGTATGTTGTGTTCATTTTTCTGTGGACATGTTACTAACACGTGATACTTCTAAAGTTTCAAAGCTGCAACTAGTATTTTTATTGCTATTTTACTCCGCAGTGCAATTTAGGCATGTTAAACACCCTGTGGCCATCTTGGATTTATGATGCCATTTAATCAAAGTATGTTAAAACAACTGCTGCCATCTTTTGCTGCTTCTTTGAATATTTTACTATACGTATGTATGTAAGTTCAGTACCGGTGGCCTACTTCCGTACACAAACTGCAAAGATCTTTGTTTTTCTGCAGGTACAAATAGGTCTATGTGTATGTTTTGTTTATGTAACCTAGTTCATGTAATTTCATTTCTTTTAATAAGGAACTGAGGGTTTATTGTAAAAGAAAGTACGATTGTTTCTTGTTAAACTGTGTTTCTTGGCGGTATGTAATCGAAGGTGTCAAGGTAAAGGTAGGTAGCAGATTTCAGCAACCACCTTACGACACAGTTTACAGATTTTCGTAAACTTAGAGGTTGGCGTGAAAGGTACAAGAAACTTGACACCTTCAAGAAGCCTTAGCGTCTGACTCGGAATCGAAGAATCGAATCACAATTTTAAGAATAAACGTCGGAATCAGAATCAGTGTATTTTACGAACCGACCCAACGCTAGACTACCTATTTACATAATAGTATAAACAATAAACATACATATTTTACAGGTTTTTCTATAGTGTACTGGTAATTTTTTTTTATTGTTTTTAACAAGCCAGTCTTGAAATATGCCAAAGTTTAAAATATTTAGTTACTACAGTTTTTTTTGTTACTCATTTTAGCAGTCTTTTTTCAGTAGGCAGTTTTCAGGTTTTCTGGAGCAAGGCTTATCTAAATATTTGCAAAAATTTTACGTGAGACTTAATCTCATCAGTTGACATACCTTCATTGCATAGTACTATCACAGTCCATTATTTGAAACTTTCTATAGTCTCTTTAAGAAGATGTACTAGTTTCATTCATTTGTTGTTTTGATAAAGTGAAAGTTTGGGTAATATGTTAGCATTTCCCTTTTTCTAATGCATAACATGCATATAGTCACTACTACAGAATTTTTTTTATGATTTAGGTGTCTGCTTGAAGCTCAACTTCTTCACCAGGCTGTGAGCTCTCAGGTGCATCTCTATAAGATGCAACGTGACCAAGTTGAGGATGAAGAATTTTCTGATGCACTCACATCTGTAAGTTGTTATTAAAATATGTAGACAGAGATGCGCATCTCTGTCTACATGTTTTAGTAATTAGTAGCCTCTCTGCCGCTTCTCACCTTTTCTTTGTTTACATCTGTAAGTTGGGAATTTTCTTTAGTGACATCTGACTGTTTCCCATTCCATGATTTTATTACATATCTTACTGTCAGATAGAGAACCCTGTTATAACATTCCTGGATATAACATTTTCCTGCATATAACATCACTTTTCTTTGGTCCCACTATTTTTCCATAAAGTTTAATGCTTTCATTTCCTGCTTATAACAACACTGATATTTTCATTTCCTGCATATAACATCATTTTTTTCTCAGACAATAACCACAACTAGGGTAAAATGTTTCTTAACTGTAATATTTTACTAAGCTGGGGACTAAAAACAACTGTAAAAACCAAATTTATGTCTGGGAAAGTGACATAAGTGTACATTACAGTGATATTAAAGACTGTGATTCTGAAGATGACGATCATGAACCTACAGAAGACAAGTGGGAAAGCCTCTGTTAAACACACAATGTATGTATTCATCATGTTTCTGATAGCACAGTAACTGCAGCCTCGATTATTCTCACTATATGCTTATTTACTGTACATAAACTATGAAGGTTTAAGTTGCTTTTGTGTAATACGTATTCATTTATTGGTGAAAAAATATTGATTCCTGATTATAACATTTTCCTGCATATAACACTTTTTTTCACAGGTCCCTTGAAAAATGTTATAACAGGGTTCTACTGTAGCGGTAAGTTTTGGTTTTAGTGGAATTGTAACTCACTATTAAAAGATGTGTACAAAAAGTAAAGTTACATAGGAAATAGACGTTCTGTCTAGGTACAGTACCATAAATTGTTGTAAAAACATGATTTATTTTTTGATAGTACACCTAAATCTCAAATTTTTTTTTTCTGGATATTCAGTTGACGATTGTAAATCTCTACCATTAACAGACATGGAATTTTACTGGAGTAAAACAAGCATGTAAATTCACTGAAATATAATAAGCAATTACATACTGTTTTGACCTGAAAATGAGATGGTACTTTAATAATATCCATGAAAATGTAATTTATAAATATTGGGGTCATCTTATAATCGTAACCTACTAGGTATTTGAAGTTACATTTCCAGAACACATGTAAATACCGTATAGTAAAATATGCAGTATAAGTGATTTGTACTTCACAGTATTGTGCAATATTATTTACATGTGGAGCATACCACTTTCAGTTAAAACTGGTAAATTAAGTGATAACACCATTTAAAATTTTAATGCTATAAACTTGAACAAACTGACTTTTCCATGTTTCATTAGCATGATAGACATATAAGTATTTCGCTTTTGATTTTGTTTTGTGAGCACCAAGTGTCTCACAGTGTTCTTGTGCTGATCTGATCGGAAGTTCTGGTAAGTGCCACGCAAATCTCAGTGCTGTTGTCAACTTCTTGGTTGTAGCACTGTTATTACATTTACATCTGTTACAACTTTTTTTTTACATATTTACTATGCTTGTTTTAAAGTTGCAGTTTCAAATTACATAATCACCACAAATAATTGTTTGCCAATGAAACGTTTAGGTAATTCATTTTATTATATATTTTGATCTGTGATGTTACGAAATGTGGTTATTGCAAATGTACTGGAGAAACACTGATATCACTGCAAGAGAAGATAACAGTAGTCATATTCGTGACCAGTTGGATTTTTTCACTCTGCAATTGAAAAAGGTGGGCTTTACTAATTTTTGAGGCTGTTGTACAATGTTTACACCAATATTGTAATTTTTTTTATTTTAAAATTAGTTGCAACATTAAAATCTTCCATAATAGGCAGTACTTAGTCAATCTTTTCTTTGAATCATTTCTAGGTTGTGCCTGAATGTTTGTCAGTTTGTCATAAATTCATAAAACCTCCACTTGTGGTGGCACTATTCTCCTTCACACACATACCACGTGCTCGTTGTACCTACGCTGACCACGTGCTCGCACAAACGCGCCCTCTGATTCACCCGTCGTATATTGCTGGATTCGGTATGTCCTCGGCTAGCTGAAAGTTCAGTGATAGAGTTACGAGCTCTTACCTCAGTGTCGTGGGTACGAGAAGAGAAGAGCAAA